>JAOVVB010034103.1:2175-15440 GCA_028570985.1 Heterobranchus longifilis
GCTCCCGAGAGTCTCGCCCACACACTGAAGAACTTAATATTATGGCTATACAGACGGTGAAGAGAAAGCATGTAATGGATAGGCTGCAAGGTCTTTATAATCTACCTGCCACAGCACATTCTGAACCTAGCCTTCAGAATCATCCAGTCCAGGTAAACTACCTCCTTCTCCTCCTCTGTCCATATGCCCCCCTGCATCATGCAGTCCGAGTTCATTCTCTGGTAGAACTGCTGCAATCCCATGTGTCGTGCCATGTGAGAAGGAAGCAGCCAGCTTGCATGCTCCTCTCATGTCCACCATCTCCTTACTAAACTGACAGCTGACTTTGCCCGTTACTCATGTTCTGTCCGCCCAGGAGCACAAGGCTCTTTGGTCCTCATGCTTTCACTGATATGTTAATGCACACCAGCAAATTCTCTTCTTTTAAGTTACAATTAATACTGACGCTGCATTTTATAGGCTTGAAAAGCCTAATGTGCAAGTTACTCATCCATGTCTCTTACCACAATGTTACCACAGTTTTTAATAAAACAGAGGGAAATGTATTTTCAATAATGAAAAAAGAACACCTTGTTAACTGTTACTCTGGCAACACAGCTTTTTTGTATTTCACCTGTCTTCTGTCCTTGGGTTAAACAAATCAGTTGGAGAGTTCTGCCACGGGCACCAGCTGTTTTTTATATGTTGTTGCTATTGGAAATGATGGCACTCAGACTCAAGGGCCCTTTCTTAGCCTTGATAGAGCTAGCTATCTATTCTGAGCCTCTTGCCTGTTTCTGTACCCCTGGTAACAGTATGGCCACAACCTGCCCTTATCACTAACCCCAACATGGCCCCCTCTCCGAGTCTGGCTCAAGGGAAAGGGAGGGATGGAAATGGTGGTTTGGATGTTTATGATTCCCGCTCTTGCTGCCCTTTCCTGCTCCCCACCCTCTCGCTCCCTGAATCCCATGGCTGACTGATAATGGAACAAAGCTGCTGTCCACTCATCTGTGTGTGTGTGTGTGTCACATGTCCTGCTCGAAGCCCCCCTCAGTTATGGTGAATCATCTGCGACGGAGTAACTGGAGCACATGGTCACTCTGCCCCCTGGCCCTGCCTCGCCAGTGCCAGTGCTGAATCCATCGCCTGCCCAGGGAGAGTAAGGAGAGGGCAGGCAAGACTTTGCTGAGATCTCCCCTCCCTCTCCCCTGAAGCTCGCAGAGATCAAGCCTGCATGGGTGGCCCTGTCTGAGGCAGTTTGCTCTTAATTGAGTTGCTCACTCAGCCACTGGCCCTGGGGGACACCTCTGTGTCACTTCCTATGATTAACCTAAATTTCATCCATCGTCCAAGACTGCTGCCAGATCTAGTAAGGCCAAGAAGTATGTGTTGAGACATCCACAATAAAAGAGCAAGGAGTGGAAAGGGAAAGGGGTGAGCAGAGGGCCAAGGTAAGATTTGATGATGGTGGCAGAATAAATCCACCCATTAATGCGCACATCTATACATAAAACAGAGAAGTGAGGATGAAGATAATTAGGAGACCAGGTAAAAGGTCCAACTTTCCTGCCTCAGCGAAAGATATACTGCATTGATGTCGCACAGTCTGCATTGAGCTGGTCAAGTGGATTTAAAAATGGCCTCTTGTCATAGCGAGTTCCATTAAACAGCACTGGTGCAGACCAATTTGAGCTTTTTAGCTCTGGCCTAGCTCCAGGGGATAGGATGGTAATGTATGGGGCTTTCTATGCGTTTGTCTGAGGTTAGGTTGCTCATTTCCCCAGTTAAGTAGCAAGAGATCAAAGGCAGTGAGTGAAGAGCCATTCTGTCCAGTTCTACACTGGGCCAATCAGACGTTGCATTTATTGGCACACTAAGAAGCCATATAAATCACGTCAACCAGCATCGACCACTGCCTTAGTCATGAACAGTAGCTCACAACAACACATGGATTTGCTGCTGTCTTTGATAAATGTTAAGTTATTTAACAGCTTTGATGGGCCACCATTAGCGAGTACCATTGTTACCCTTTTTCGGTCGTCACAGCTTTTTTCGCTCTCACTTGTTTTCTTTCTCACTTGCTTCCTTTTTCATGCCTATTTTGTTTTCCAAACACTTGTGTGCGTCGGCAGCCCTCTCCCTGCCAAGGCACTCATGGAGAAGTGATAGGCATGGGGAGTCTGTGGGCCAGCAACCATGAAATAAATATGGATGGTCATGAGTGAGATGAGCGAGGATCATCTGTTTTGCCATCTGCTTGTGCGAGAGCGTGGATGTAATGACTGTAGTCCTGCCTAGCCCAGTGAGCCCTCCGTTGCCGGGAAGGCGCCTGACAGAAACGCACACTTACTGCGCCCACAAAGTCACACACACCATGCGTGTACACGTACACATTCAGTCATGCATGCACACGCAATTGCACAAAGAAACACCACTTATACTGTACGCAGTCAGTTGTTCCCCCCTTAAGGGTACAGTACACACCGGTGCCTACACACAGAGCCACATAGACACAACATCACAGCAGCGGCTTCCCTGCTAGGCTCAGGTACAAAGCCCGGGCTGCTGCCTGTGTTCAACTGCCCTGCCTATTCTGTAAGCATCTGGCACCGCCGTGGCCATTACAGATGACAGGTTGACAATTGCCAGGCAGGATTGGTGTTGGTGATTGTTCAGCTGGCAGTGTCCTACCATGAGACAGTCTGTTAGTGTCTCCACATGAGGAACAACATGGGACTTGTGTTCGCAGCACTCTGGGCATTGAGGGGAATAAAAAGCTGCACCAACACCAGCAAACTCCCCCCCACCAGCACCCCTCCGCTCTGTCCCCCAAGCAGACAATCCTCTTTTTTCCTTGGATGGCTTCGTCGCTGAGGCCTGGTAATAGTATGAGTGTATGTTTATAAGAAGAAAAAAAAAGAAAGGGAAAAAAAAACAGGCTGTTGAATTATACATATTCCTTATGGAGGGTGACACAGTAGGAGCTCTCAGAATCAATCTTGACGCTTGGATGGAATCATAGAGCGCAGAGAAAATGGCAAACATTGCTGTGGCTCAATGGCCTGATGCTCTCATAAATATGTTTTTATGGCCCTGAATGAGTTGGGGCACAGAGATGTTTGGTGCTCATAAAGGTGTGCGTGTGTGTGTGTGTGTGTGTGTGTGTGTGTGTGTGTGTGTGTGTGTGTGTGTGTGTGTGTGTTGGACTGTGCGGTATAGGCTAATGCTTCGTACTGGAGGTTATAAAACATCTCTAATTTAATTAGCTTATACAATATGAAAATCAATAGCATGCCACTCATAGTTTAGCGTGTTACATTATAAGTCGGGAGTTCAGTGTAAGAAAAGGACTTGATTGCCGATACTGTCTTGTGTCTCAGTCTGTCTTGCAGAGGATGCTCTTACTACACACACTGTATTGACCATTTGCACAACAAAGATACAAATGCATCTAACGCAACACACAACACTCTCAAATCAAATCCCATCTCATTTACTGGATCCTCTGTGGAGAAATTGAACATTCTGCTGCCTCTGATTTTTCATCCATCCTTTGGGTTAAGCGTTGTCTTGGGAACTCGGAGAAAAGCAGGCGGCTGGGGGTGGAGTGTGGGGCGAGGGAGACTGTTAAGAGGCTCTTGAACTATAGTCTACTGTCAGTGGAGAGTGCTGAATGAGAAAACTGCCCAAGAGGAGAAAAGAGAAGCAGAAGAAGCAACAGATTCATGGCTAGGATGATTTGTTTTGCTTGTCTACACCCCCTCAAGCTACCAGCCTCCACTATCAATGAAATGCACTTGAGCAAAACCAAGCATAGCTCCATGTAAAGTCATGGAATGGTTGGGAGAGTTAAAGCTGCTTCACCACTAGCATTGTAGCTTGTTTTTGCTCCCTGTGTTGTTTACAGTCTCTGTTCAAGTTCCCTGTTTCTTTTTGTCTGATTAGAAATTTCACAATGTTCTCTTTGGTGAAAAAAAAAACAAACTCTGTGTACAGAGAAACAACGAAGCAGCCATCCCTATTGAGCTGTGATGTTTTTCTCCCTGATTCAGTTTGAAGCTTCACCAACTGGCACACTCTACTGCTTTTTTCATGTTGCCCTGGCATTTAAGCTACAGCGAAAGCACTCTTTGAAATCTGCGGCTCAAAAAAAAAAAGTTATATCCGTCCCCACTGATGTGTTGCGGCCACAGGACACACCGCTATGTTTTGAACCTGTGTAATTTGGTGATTAATGTTGACCCTGTCTGCCCTATACCTTATTTATCTCCTGTTTTATTGAACCATGGGGAATCGCAAAGCCTGCAGAAAGTCAGACTGTGGATGCCAGTAGTGCGTGAGCATGATGCAAAGGGAGTCCCATTCCACTTCCCCGTTCTTTTATGCCCTTTGGCTCTCTGATGATTCACCTGCCAATAATCAAACGCGCCTCACTTTCATGTATTGTATGTTCCAATAAGGCTTAATAACAAGTTGTGAATTTAAATAGCACAGGCCATACTCTGGCACCAGCCCTATCCCTCTATCCACATAGGGCTAGAAATAGCCAAGATCTGGCCCAAAACGTCACAGGGAAATTGGGATTAAGTTCAGCTTGATGTCGCCCGTCTCTCCACTGCCCAGATTTCCACAAGCACTTTCCCAGCAGCACTCACATCTTTGTGGGTCACATCACAGAATTCTTGTCATCAAGGGCGGCGGGTTTTAACGTCAGGGACTGTGATATCTCCTCCCCAAACCCTTCCCTCTCCCTCTTCCCTTCCACCGATAACAGCTAATCCTTGCCTCACATTAAACTGTGACCAAGATCAATTAAAACCCTGCCTCACCCCGATAGCAATCTCCCTCCGCAGCAGCCAGTGGTGAGAGAAGTTTGTGTGTCTGCGTGTGTGTGTGTGTGTGTGTACAGTATGTGAGTACACATATGGATGTGCCTCACTGTGTGTGTGTGTGTGTTGAAGGAGAGAGCTATAACAGAGAGCCATCTCCATCCTCTTCAATGGGTTGCAGCCGGTTGCCAAGCCGCAGGGAGAGCCTGCCATTGATTTTCATCGCCTCTTAACAGAGATGAAAGACAATAAAAAACAATAACAGTGATGATCACAACACTGCTGGCCATGTATGCATATAATGATTATCCATATCGTAATTAGTATTCTTTCCTTTGTTGTAATTATTTTTTATTTGGCGCCGGCCTTATCATTGTTATGAATTCAGTAATGAAAATGAATAATGCTTACTGCGTTCGTATGTGTGTTTGTGCGCATGCTATGCCAATACCATACTGCAGAATGTGGGTCTGCGTCCGACATTGTTCCTCCTTCTCTCATTTCTCATTTTTGGATCAGTCCAATGGAGATCTCTCGCACAAAGAGGATTCTCCCCGCCTATCGTTTTTATTTAGAAAGTTGAGTGTAAGTGGGCAGTATTTTCTGTTGCGCGCGGTGTGCCAGTTTCATGGTGCGGAGTTTGTTTCCAAAACCATTGGCATCATAGCGAGACTGGCTGGCAGAAATGGAAGGCTTGGTTCTGTGGTGCCAAATGTGCTTTGGCATGTGAGATGGGTAGGATTGGGTAGTGGGAAGTGGGGGGGGGGGGGCGCCATGAAGGTAGAGGATAGGGAGGGGATGGTAGTGAGCACGGCAGGACAGGGCGGGAATAGAGGCGGAGCGGAGTCTCAAGCGTGCAGAGTGGCTGCCAAGCCGACTGTCATGTTAGCCACTGGGATTGGCTGCTGTGGGCCTCAGGTTGTTTTGGTGTGTACATCAAAAGGACAGGCTGTGAACATGAAAACACAACTCGTTTTCCACCCATCTATCCCGTCTTTCGCCTCTCCTACACTACTTTCTTCTCTTGCTCTTAGGCTCTCTTTTCGTCTTCTTTCCCACGAGATGCACATCCAAGGTGCTGCCGAATCTTTGAGCTCAGGAGGAGAGACAGCATGCCTGCAGGGTTGCCACGACAAAGTGCAGGAAAGACCCGGGAGAGGAGAGGAAAGGATAGAAGTTGGGAAGAGAGGTGGCCAGCATTCTGCTCAGACAGCCTAACTATTGTGTTTATCAGAGATGACAGAGGAAATGTGTCCACCATATTTTCAATAGAACAGATGACCCAAGAAAACTAAATACAAGCTTTCTCACTGCATCACAAACCACAAGAAAAGTACCATCTGCTGCCATTTTCAGCCTCCCTCAATTGTTTCACTGTTTCGTCTTTTGCACTGCTGTCAGCACTGTTTCAATTACATCCTGCAGCTTATGTCTATAGTCGATTACACCAGCTTGGTGTTCATGTATAAAGCTGTGGGTTGACTTGTGTTTGTAGGCTATGCAGAGCTTTCTTCTTTTATTGTCTCGTCCAAAGACAATGCCGTTCTTGGCCTGCGAGCAGTTTCCACCCCTTCGCACCGCAGTGCAAGAATTAAGTTGTGAATGATCCAAATTCAGAACAAAGAGATCCAATTCTGATCCCATAATGTTGTTGTTTTTCTTTTCTTCCCTTTCTGTACCACACTTTTTATTTTTAGTTGGTGGGGCTTTTTCTTCTTCTAGATTGGCTCTGCTTAGTTGTGACCTAGTTTATTAAAAGGGGGGAGATTGGCCAAGCCATGGGAATCAGGGGCAGATTAACTTTCTGTTAGTTCTCCCTAGCACAGCTCCATATGTCAGAGCCACTGCTGTGTTAAAAAAAAAAAAAAAAAAATGGATGTCACTAAATTTAAAAGAGTAAAATAACTTGTAAGAGTGAAGTGCCCACTGCCAACTGAGCAGTTGCATGCCTAACATGAACAAACTAAGGCTGAATTATGCTTCTATTGACTGATTTACAGTCTCTCACTCACATATTGATAGAGAACGACAAATGTTTCATGGAAAAAGGTTTGAGCTGGAAATGGCTTTGCTAGATAACAAAATAGCATTGCAGCAAAAGAGAAAATGACTTAGCCTTTCCTCAACCTGCTGCATGCTGTCTACACTGTCAACTAACACTACTAGCACTGAAAACGTGTGGTGGGGAAACACAAAGCAGCTCAAGAGGGTCAATCACAATTCTTTCGGACCCTGTGGCCCTGATGTGTACAGTAATTACATTTCTGAGGAGGTGCGAACCACATCATGGTGCCTCAACACCTCAATGCAGAAACCTCCTTCAGCTCTGAGAGCTTTGGGTTTGCTGTTTAGTTTGGGAGTGAGTGTTGGGCGATTGCTTCTATTTTCATATTGTTCCAATCATCACAGGCAGACAGGCTACATCGGACACATAACATATGTGGACTGTGCGTGGACCGGCTGCTGCAACACTACATTTCCAGTATAATCAATGAAACTGGCTACACCGGCTTGGCTGACATGCAGCTGTAGGCGTATTGCCTCATTTCTGTGTTGCTGATAGTGTACATTCTTGCTTCTTCAGCTCAACTCAGTTAATTTTGTCATATTCTTCATTGCAGTGGCGAATTATCGACTTTACATTCAAACCTACACTAGTGCTCAGCACACATAGCTCTCTCCCTTTTTTAACGACTTTGTCGCTAATCCCACAGTTGTTTACATGCTATTTAGCTCTGTTAGCTACTTTAGCTTAGCAGTTAGCGATGGCTTCTCTCTCTCCTGCTCTCTGGCTCGGTGTGTATTCTTCTGCCTCATTTAGTGATAATGATATATGTCATAAATGTAGTTTTTTTGCCATGTTGGAGGCGAGGCTTGGTGACTTGGAAGCGCAGCTCCATGCCAGGGAAACTCAGTCGCTAATGTTAGCTGCTGTGGCCCCCAGTAGTTGGTGCAGGCCAACCTAGCTCCTGTTATCCATTCATGAGAGAGGCTCGGTGACTGTTCAAAAGAATCATAGCCCATCTGGTGTCACATCCATTGAAAAGAGACAGCAAACTGGTTTCTAAATAGGGATTTAAGATTCGTTAATCAGCGATGTTCGGACATGCTGCTCAATCAGAAACATCTCTGAATCCACGAGCGCAGAATTCTAGAAATTATTTTATAACATCTTAGTTCTGATAGTAAAAATCACTTTAATATCAGCGTAAGAAAAAACATTCATCGATCATCCCTTCAATCGTTGATATATAATCTGATCGCCAATCGGCACAAGCCTAAGTGAGTGGCGAGCAAAAGCAAACGGAAATGGGTTGTAGCCTTTTAGCTTTATTAGCATTTCCAGCTGGAAGGCTGCCAGGACAGTATCAAAAATAAACCATGTTTGCCAACAAACAACACAAGTGAAAGACACGCAGTTGATTACTTCATTATTATTATATTAGAATAATATGCATTTGTGGCTTGCAGCTCATCACTGTTTTTGAGCGATGGGCTGAAAACATCTTAGGCACATCTTGAGTCATCTGTCATCTGCCCTATATCTTCATTGTTTATCTGTCCTTGTGTTTTGCCCGATTTAGTGTAAACACATCCATGTTATCCGCAGCCTTGCTTGTAATTAAGCATATTCAGGAGTGATAACCTCATTGATTCTCAAAGCATTTACGGGGTTATCCAGCTGAAGTCGGCTTACAAAAGAAATCAGGGATCAGGAGTAAATGACAAGAGGATAAAGGGAGGGATAGGAGATAGGAGAGCACTGGGGAAGGGTGTTCTGCTGGTCTTACTTTGCTGCAGTCAGAGGGCGGAGGCTAGTGACGATTTAGACGGCAAAGGCCTACGAAAGATCTTGAGGGTGTTTGAATTCTTCCTTTCTTCGATTGCGGTGTGGTTACTATAATGTACGCCAGCGAGTGCTGCCTGTCACGTATTGTATCACATGCTCACACTCATGATTCTAACAAATAGCATCTTGATCTGTGCCTGTCCCGAATAAGAGGCAAATCCTCCTGAGCCTCGCACATACACACTGGACCCGGGGGCAGACCAAAACCAGCTGAGGGGGATGTGACAATTACCCTGGTTGTATCAGGTGTCAACGCAGTATTAGAAGGACAACAATATGGTACACACACCATGCCCTCATTTATTCTCACGCTACTTGTGCTCATGTCAAACCGCTACAATAATAACCAGAGGCAGGATAATAAAACCATTCCATCGGATGTCTAAGGGAAGAAATAAATTAACCCTACCTGTACCGATAGGTTCAATGGTAGTGTGATGTTACATTCAAAGAAGATCCACATTAGTTTCCTTGTTATGCAAACGTTTACACATTTGCATGGTGACATTTTGAGCAAATGCTATGAATGTAATGTGGAGTGGGGATGGGAATTGATCATATTTTATTGGTGCCAATGTCATTGGCGATTCTGCGTAACTGTCCGATTCTTTATCAATTTCCTTCATGATTAATTTTCTGTGTGGAAAAAAAAGAAGTCCTACATAGATTTTCAGTGTCAATGCAACTGTTTTATTATCTCTGAGTCTGAACACAGTGTATGAAATGAGAGAACATTTGTACGTCATTCATTTTCATAAGAGCCAAACCAAGGAAGCAGTGGCACTCGTGCGTATAGAGTGTAAAATACATGGCATTCCTGGAATTTACGCCCATGATGCACAGAAAGATGTTTCAGCATATTTCTGGTGTTTCCACCCTTACTTGAAATTAGAATTTTACAGACATTACGAGCAGCACTGTTGTCCTCTTTCTTCGTAAAATGAAGACACACTTTGGACCGTTTCTTCCTCTCCGCCATTCTTGTTGCGAGTTCCCAGCGCCGTATAGACGCAAGAGTTTGACGTCATTGCTTTGCAATGTGCATCTGTCGAAAAAACCTGCCGGCATTGATGAAAGAAATTGATAAGCTCGGGGGCATACAATTCCGATAGATAGGACAATTTCGAGAACCGGTTCCAGTTGAGAACCCAACAGCATCCCTAATGTGGAGTGAGCAATTTAACGACTGCAGAAACACTCACAGTCATGAACACAGAAGCACACAAGCACTAATCAAGACCGGTGAGTCCTGCAGAAAGATCGCTCGTCTATGTCTCTGTCTTTCATTACCTGCCCTGCTTTATACGAGGGCAGTTGGATAAAGCTGCCTGCTCCCTCTGCAGAGCATCTCTGCAGGGTCCCCTCATGGTGGTCCCTCCTCCCCACCCCTGAAAAACTACCCACGACTACTTTTAAACTTGTATCGGATGATTAGACTTGGGTTGCATCCCAGAACACCGCTCAGCCCCAGCAGGGATTCAGCAGGGAGCATCGCAGCCAATGCATAATTTCTCAAGATGGGGGGACTCACACTGAGCCAGTGAGTCCCAATCCTGCAACGTCAGACATGTGAAAAGCTTATTGAAGAACTAAATAAGGCAGTATCGAGCAGATGAGGAAAAAAAACAAGATTGGACCTTTCCTCTGACACCTTCAGATGGAGTGGCCAGTTTAGTAAAATTCCCAAGTTAATGCTCATTATTAGACAAAGAGGAGCTGGATATTTCCTTTTTCCTTTTTATCCAAGGTGATAAAGCTCACCTTTCTACTTCTGTCTCCTGCTTCACCTGCTTTCTACATCCTACCCCCGTCTCCTTCATCTTCCTCCTTCTCCACAAAGGGATGCTCAAGAACACACTGTGCAAAAATTCTCGTCTCAAAACTTATCCACATCTTAATTAAAGGTTTTACGGCTTTCCTAAGTTCCATTTTGTATTCCTCTTCGGTTATCTTATCTAAATGGTATAATGGAAGGCAATTTTCTAAATCTGAAGAGAAAAAAAACTGCATTTTTGGAACAACAACAGCAACAGCATAATGTTATGAAGATATTTGTGGGCCTCTCTATCTGCCAAATGAGGAGATTGCAGTCTCTTTCATCCAGTTCTAATCAACACTGAACATGTGGGAAACTAATGGTGTTTTTCTGTTTGCAAAACAGCGCTCGCTTCACCTCTGAGTGGGACAGTATACCGGATTGAACAGATTATAGACTGTGCTGTACATAACAACGGGTCAAACGTACAAAATGTGCATCTTTTATTTTTAATGGCTTATGAATATTTAACTGCCGGGGTCACTCTGCAAAAAATACCACAGTGGAAATCAATAAATTGGTTTTTTAAATGGAAACCTGGGTAAAGCATTTAGTCTCACCAAAAATATATATATGAATTACCCTGAGCTTAATCTCTTGAGCACTCCGCCAGGGAGAAAAAGCAGCAGTTCCTGACAGCCGAGTGTGTGTGTGTGTGTGTGTGTGTGAGAGAGGTTTTATGCACGTGTGCATGGCTGCATGTATTCTTGAGTTTCTGTTGCGAGCCCTTTGTTGTGCCTTTTTGCACTGTTGACTGTACTTTCTGGGTTTCTGTGTGTACAGTGTATGACTCGATTCCGGCAGGATTTATGTGTACAGTATGTGTTTCTGCGACTATAAAGGCATCTTTCATTCTGTCATGCTCATAAATTTAATTTCTAAGTCAAGAAACATGAAACAGGAATTTAAAAAACAGACTTCCACTGTGGCTGGATGAGCGCCAGCACACTTTCAGCCAATTTTTTTTTTTTTTTCTTCTGCTCAGCTTTTTTCTTTATCCAACAGTAAAACGTTTTAACTGGGGGTGATTGTGCAGACCTGTCTGCCAAGGGTTTTTGGGGAGAGCAATGATGTTACCATGGTGCTTGCACCCCTTTCGGTGTCGTAAACAGGAGCCAGTGATTCCCCATTGGGATGATTTTGCATGCAGGTTGGAGAGAGAAAGCTGCTGCCTGGCCCCCCAAATGCATTCCATCACCATCACCCTAAGGGTCCACTGCTGGAGCCTTTCCACACATATAGACGGAAGGAGGGACAGAAAGGTTTGGGGGCATAGAAAGGAATGAGGGTATTAGAAAGGGAGAAAGAAGGTTTTCAGAAGTATGTGTTGAGGTGGATGAGAGGAAGGAATGCATCAAAGAGATACAGAAGAAAACAGATGGAGAGAATAGCGAGGAAGGGAAATAGAGACCTGAGTGTATGGAAACGGTAAGAATCGAGGGGGGAAAAAAGGGTATAGTGGGATTAAATGCTTTGAAGGTATAGCTGTCTGAATTTACATACATGTTACCCAGGATGATTGCTCCACTGTAGCCTTTGGGAAAACTCTTTTTGCATGAGACTTCAAAAATCAGCCCAAGACAACTATAAGCAGCGCAATCTAACATCAGTGGCTTTTCCAGGAAAATGTTATCAGAACCGTCCTCGGCGGTCTTAGTGAGGCCCCATACGGAGCCTTGAGTTAGCGATAGGGGCCGTGCTGATGAGCAGTCATGATGCAGCGCGAGTCTGAAGCAAGCTGGTGTAGCTTAGAAGCTGGTGTCTTATCTGCAGGCTTGATTTTTTTTTATTTACTTTTTGGAGTCCAATCCTTTTATCTGTGATCTAACCTGCAATGACGAGATAAAGCTGTGCTGACTTTTCCATAAATGCACTTATCAGAGCTGTACAAGCTCTCCAATGCCAATGAGATGGGCAGGATGATCACTTAGCATTCAGTATGCATGCCTTCACCTGCGCTGCCCACAGATACACAAACAAGCACACAGCTACAGTACATGCGCTCGTACACAAAGCACAGAGGCGCACGCACAAACGCACTTTTCCACTTGTGTTGCTGTGTCTACAGGCTATTCACGGTAATAGCTTGGGCTTTCAGCCCTAAGTGTGTTTTTTTTTCTCTCTTCCAATCATACAATAGTGCCTGCTGAGCTGGCAAGTAAGAATATCAAACAGCAAATGAAATTCCTGAGAGCCGTCTGCACCAACACCAACTTGTAACATGAATTTTTCATCATTTGGTGTGGTAATATTACCTCATTAGAGTACTCAGACAGCCATTCAATAAGAATGGTCATTCTCCCTGCCAAGACTGGATCAGTGGTTGGATCAAAACAGCTCAATTCATTCGCCCCCCTGCACACACTGATATCTTATACACATACTTGCTGTACATGCATTACACAATGTAATGGGGGTCATCATGTGTGACACAGGAGACAGTCACTGGGAACATATTGAGTAGGGCTGCTCAATTAATCAAATATTAATCGTGATTACAGTTTTGGCTTCCCACAATGAAATGAAACAGGCTGGTCTCATTCCTGTTCGTAGTATTACTATGAAAAGTAATGCACTGTAATTCATACATATAGCACGTAATTGTGAGACATGCGGCCCAGGTGTAAAAGACACAAAGACACGCTCTGTGTGTGTGTGTGTGTGTGTGGGGGGGGGGGGCGGTAGCTCGAACACCCGCAGGACTTTCACCCAGGAGACCGGAGTTCGAGTCTGTGTGTATCACGCAAATGTCACATGTATTTAAACTGGAAGTAGGGATTTTAATGCC
>JAOVVB010034112.1:0-15439 GCA_028570985.1 Heterobranchus longifilis
AAAAAAGTCTTAATTTTTTGAGAAAAAAGTTGTGATGTTTTGAGAAAAAAGTCGGAATGTTTTGAGAAAAAAGTCGTGATGTTTTGAGAAAAAAGTCGGAATGTTTGAAGAAAAAAGTCGTAATGTTTCGAGAAAAAAAATCATAATATTTGAAAAGTCGGAATGTTTTGAGAAAAAAAGTCTTAATTTTTTGAGAAAAAAGTTGTGATGTTTTGAGAAAAAAGTCGGAATGTTTTGAGAAAAAAGTCGTAATGTTTTGAGAAAAAAGTCGGAATGTTTGAAGAAAAAAAATTATAATATTTTGAGTAAAAAATCGTAATGTTTTGAGAAAAAAATCGTAATGTTTTGAGAAAAAAGTCGTAATGTTTTGAGGAAAAAGTTGTAATGTTTTGAGAAAAAGGTCGTAATGTTTCGAGAAAAAAAGTCGTAATTTTATGAGAAAAAAAGTCTTAATTTTTTGAGAAAAAAGTTGTGATGTTTTGAGAAAAAAGTCGGAATGTTTTGAGAAAAGGTCACAATGTTTCGAGTAAAAAGTCACAATGTTTCGAGTAAAAAGTCACAATGTTTCCAGAAAAAAGTCACAACAAAGCAAAATGTAAGGTAAAGTGATTCCAGTGTGTTTTTGCGCATATTTAATTATCAGGATAATATCGTGAATAGCAATTAAATCGCAGTCGCTCTTGGCGATATACATATGTATGTTGCTGGGAATTGTGGAACCCACATGCGCACACATACACAACACATGTAAAATAATTGATAATATTGTAATTTTTATATGATCATGTCACATGTATGAGAATGTCACTATTTCTAATGTGCTCAAGTTAAGAAATGTATTTTTGGTAATGATATATGATATGTTATGATTTTTAAGTAGAAAAGTCTAACCAGGGACAGGGGTCGCAAAAGAAACCCTACATCTGTAACCTGTTACAGTGGGTTTTTTTGCATTGTCCCTGACAAATAAACGAATAAATACACAAAATTATTTTGCCCAGGATAATGGTGACATGACGTTTTCATATCGGCCCATGCCTAGTGACCTGTCTGCAGGGTGGTCGGACACGGGCGTACAGCTCCAGGTGGCGCTCCAGGACGCGGCAGAGTTTGGGGGTGGGGTCTCCCTGGACCAGCCAGGGTCGAGTCAGCAGGCCAGGGAGGAGAGGCTGAAGGTCCAGCAGGAGCTGATCCATCACCAGGCGACACGCCCGTCTCACCGCCCGGTCCAGAGCTGCCAGAGGGTTGGGAGGAGTCCGAGATAACTGTCCTGCAGACCGGGACGTCTGCTGCTGCTGCAGGCTCTCTGTGGACTTCCTGCATCAAACACAAGGAGCATCTGGATTTCATTTATGCCTCTATTTGTTTTTTTTCATTTAGCTTTTCCAATTTTTTTAATGTGTTGTGGTGGAAGGACGACTACATAGATATCGGCACCTTCATCAGGCAGGTCATTAAATCTGTTGTGTTGTACTTAAAGGGCCAGTGTGTAGTATTTAGCTGCCTGACTTGGCAAAAAATGGAATATAATATTAATTAGTATTTTTGAATTAGTATATAATCCCATCAAAATAAGAATTATTGTGTTTTTATTACCTTAGAATGAGCCGTTTTTATCTACATGACGAGGGGGTCTGCCTCTATGGAGGCGGCCATCTTGCAGCTACAGTAGCCCAGAACGGACAAACCTCTCTAGAACGGGCCTTTTGCATTTTTACATTTAGTGGGCGCCTGCCGGAAATACACCAGTAGGAAAACATAGAAGAAGAGAGTGTTTGTTTTTGCCCGCCAACATTTTGTTTGTGAGTAGTTTGTGAGAAGTTTGCAACCAAAATCTGTTCAATTAGCTTCTTGTCCCTGGAGGCCACCGTAGCTTGTTTCTCCGAAAGGGAGGGGTGAGCGGGTTAGTGTTTCAATCGGTTTCAATTTCGAACCACTAGATGCTGCTAAAAACTGCCCACTGTGCCTTTAAGAATCAGTGATGATTCATTCCTGAATGTTTTTATCATGAAGCAATATTTTTTGGAAAGCAGATTTAAGAGAATGCATGAGCTCACTTTGTCTCCATAGAGAGATATTTATGCTCTTCTGTGTGTGTGCGTGTGCGTGTGCGTGTGCGTGTGTGTGTGCGTGTGCGTGTGCGTGTGCGTGCCCCTCAGCCTTCGCTTCCGTGATTGTGATTGTGGTACAGCAATGACAGTAACAAGGTGCCGCGGTGTTGTGATGTTACTTGTTGCCCGGGACTACATTTCCACTCTGTAATGTTACTCAGTGGTCTCGGAATGATGATGTCACTGTCCGCAGAGTTTCCACCGCAGCAGAGGGCCTGCGGAGATGAAGTGTGTGTATGTGTGTGAGTTTGTGACCTGCAGTCGGACCAGGTGCGTTTTCACACGGAAGAGGGGCCGTGTTGAACAGAACTGCAAAAAAAAGAGGTGCTGTTTTCATTGGTCTGGTCTTCAGGGACTCACCGTCTGGGTCGGTGTTATTTAAGTCAATAATGAACTCTATTCCTGCGCATGCATGCACGCACGCACACACACACTAGACAGTAAGCAGCTCTCCATTTCATAGTATATTTTCTTGTAGTTACATAAAACATTTGACCTCTCAGATGAAATATGAATAGTGAATTGTAGGAAATGGAAAGAATGTAAAAAAAAAGTTTGTTTTAATTCTGTATTACATGCATGAAGCATATTATTCCACAATTCCCAATTTAATTCTGGGGAAGCAGAAACCTTTTGGAAAAATATTGGTCCGGAAGTGGAGCCATTTGTCTCCACTTCTTTCCTGTAATGCAGACAGCTGGCAAAAAGTGAATCTAAAATGTCAGTGCAGGATGTTTTATTAGCGTAATATTTCTGCCAAATTATCATGTTGTGGATGTTATGATGTTGAGTCACCGGCTAATGCGTTTGATGAAGACAACAGTAAGCTGTTTGTGCAATTTGATAGAGCAATTTGGAGGGGATAACTCAACAAAAAGAGAGAAAACATAGAAGCTTAGACAAAGCTAAACAACTCTGAAATCATAATGATTACACATTCCTGCTGCTGTGTGTGAAACACCAAACAGATGTCCTTAAAGAGACTGTGATGATGTCAGATTTCTTTCTTTGAGAAACAAAGTCATCCGAGTTATTTACAAGCTCTTGCTTGTTCCAAAATACCATTAATGTCCTTCAAATGCATTCAAATGATACTGACTACATCTGATATTCTTGTGGTGCCAACTTCAAATGACCTGCTGTTAAAACAACTCTATCTGTATGAATATTATACAAGTTTGCAGAAAAGGTTGCTCAGTTACCTTTCTTCTGGACGTTGCAAAGGGCAATATGCCTGATTTAAATGAACAATCATCTAGATCATGCTTGGGAAGAATGAATTTCAGAAGATTTTAGAGCAAAATAAATTTCCTTCAAGCAATCAACATATCTTTAATACACCACTGACCTGGAGTAAATGACCCCAAAGAGTATGAGGCGATAAAATCATAATGAAGTCGTATATAAAATTCCCAAAGATGTGACCAAGCATATTTGATTATTTAATCTATTGGAGCATTATCTGTATAGGTCTGTTTTTATAATAGCAATTCTCTAAACCTAGTTTTTCTGTGATTATTTTACTGCTAATTGAGCTAGCCTCAACTAGCTGTCTGAGGCTAATGTGTTGCATACGTTGCACAACATTTTAAGTATGACTCTATGCTTACTAGATTAATTACTGTGCTGCACAACAGACTTATGGAAAACAAGTAAAATGAGAAAGTCCAAAGTTTTTTGGAAGATGCCTAAGACAGTCCTTGCTACATTTTGACAATCCTCAAAAGTTTTACTTCCTATTTTCATACATTTTCACAAAATGCCATGTGACCTTTCCTCAGCGACCCCAGAAACCTCCAGACTTCCTCTTTGGCTCTGAGACACTCACCACTGACCAAAGCATCTCCACAACAAACACAAACTTTCACAATGCCTCTCCATGTCATTGTCACATTTGCACAACCACAGAAATTATATTTAGATTGCACTGTATATGATTCAACTCACAGCCTACTTCTGCGTCTAGCATTTTTAAAATCCATTTCTGCAATGTTTAGTTCAACTATAGTTCAAACTGATATACAATATCCACATAAATATCAGAGGAGATGTTTGTTTCCCATACAGGTATGTATTGAAAGCTGGTTAATTCGTCACTCCCTCTACCTGTATGTGCACTTCACACCGCCTGTTGCGCCACATCTCCCGTGAGTCAGATAAACAGCAGGTCACATGAGCCTCTATAATGTGTGAACATGTGAAGATGTTCCCATCTTTCACCTTTTAAATAAGTAACTGGCTTGTGGTTTCTGATGTCATCTCCTTCAGGGAAGGATGAGCTGTGTAATTATAGGAGGTTAGAAAGGGAGAGAGACATCAAAAACACGCACAACCACACACATGCATGCACATGCACATGCACACTGCCATGATGTCATATTTCTATCATCATAATGGTCTCCAAAGCTGCAGGACGTGACAGATTACCCTGAGACAGTTGTGTATTCGGTCTGACAAATGACTACAAAGTCAGCCAAGGTGGGTGTGAGGCAGGGGACGATGTTTTTAAGAAGGTCTGATTGAGTTTTGGGTCCTTTGTGATTTTTGCAGCTTGTTACTTTTTCTCGTAAGCATGGCACAAATCAGAAACTTGTTACTGGCACAACTGAGTAATGAAGTAACAAGTCATACACTAAACTATTCTGGCTTTATTACAAGATAATTTTGTTTCCAAGAGTGCGAGGGTGTTTTAATATAGGCTTGTAACTCCATTTGCAGTAGTGAACTACCTACTTTTTGGGAAACTCCTTTCACTTCATTCTTAATGGTTTTGCCATGCAGAAAAGTATTCTGCTGGGAAATAATGTAATAATGTCTGACAGTGTGCCCATCCACAGACTGTGAGTCATTTTCTCACAGCTTGGTTATGACTTTTTGTTTGTGCTGCATTGCCATACATGTGAGTCACAGCCAACCTGGAGTATTGTTAGAAGAGCCAGAGCAAATGGTAGTTTATTATTACAATAAGTTTGTTTTATTTGGCTGTCAGTCTGAGACATCAAAGATGCTCTCCGGTAAACTGTTAACAGCCACATTCAAGTAGCAAACACACTGTAGGCTTAAAGCGCTGTGGTTACAGTGTTAGGCTTTCTCTGGCACATAAAACATTTCCCTCAGAAAACAGCACTGTGGCAAATGGTGTGAGGAGGGCTGCAGTCAGTCTCACATGGAGCCAAATGGAGAGAGGCGTTCAGACTGAGACCAAAAAAGGTAGTGGAGAGGAAAGATGAATGTGGGGGATGGTGCCTCAGGGAATAAAAGAGGATAATACAATATAAGATGGTATGATATCCTCACCCACGTAAAGTTATTCTTTGATGATGCTGCCTCCACTTTCCCTTTGCCTGAACACTATTTGGATCATTATATAATAGCTTGAAATACCATTCCAGTGGTTTCCAGTTTAACTACAAATCACAATTATTCATTACTGCTTTTTCCTCAATCCTACTATTTAGATGTCCAGCATCCAGGTAGCCAGTGAGCTTCTTCTTTTTTTTTTTCTTCCTGTAATGAGAAATTTAAAGCATAAATATGTCTATAAAGACTCTCAGATGGGTGTTGAGGTTATGTGATATCAATGTGTGAACAACCCATAAAGGTTTAAATGTGTTGGAACTGACCCTTTTGTCAGTATAAACTGTAAATCTGGTTTTCTTTGACTTGGTATCTCCAGCTATAACATGAAAATCAACTTGCAGAGACTTGTAATGTGCCTGAGATGGTGAATCCATTGCATTGAGTCAGGATTATTTTATATCACAATTGCACAGTTGCTTTGCATGGTAATGTCATAGCAAGGGGTATGATCCTGTTGGTGCATTCAAGTTAACTAAAGCATTTTAGATTTAAGAGTTTGTTTTGAATTATTTGGCTTAATGGGAGAATGTAAATGTTAAATAAAAGAGGCCCAAGGATTGAGCCTTGGGGAACTCCGCACATCATGTCATAATTGAACAAGATACAGTTGTTTCTGCATGGAGATGAGACTTGAACCACTTTGGGGTTGTTTCAGAGTTTAACATAGTTTTCCAGTCTGTTTTGTTGAGCCTTATATACAAGTGTATCCAAAATTTAAGATTAAATAGTGAATGGATTAGCACATTAATACCCAGCCTCGTATCCCTTGGAATTATGTTTATATTGGACATTTCTGAATGGAATGGAGGTTGGGGTGGTAAATGTGTCATGTAAAAGTTTGTGTCCTGTCACAGATTTACAATTAACAGTCACGTTTTATTAACTGTAATCACAATCTTTTCCTATCCTTAACCAAGTGTTGCCGAACCCCATACCCAAACCATAGTTTACTTGCCATAGCCGCACTCTTTACCTTACCATAACCAACAGAGAATTTAAAAAGTGTTGAATGTAAAAGAAAAGGTCAAACTGAACATAAGCCATGGTTTTGCAGAATTATGTAATATCAGTACTTGTCTGTCTTTTCAGGAGAAATCACAATTTACAGTCCCAACATCATCACCACCCTACCAATGCTGAAGAAATGCTATTATATCCCCCCTGTTAGCCACTGGTAGAATCAATGTCTTGGTGTGAACTGTGACCCAAGCTTCACTCAGCAACTACAGCAGACTGCTCATCCACAGCTGCTCCGCCCTTCCTCCACCACCCCTCCACGTTGGCACGGCTGATACGGAGGCGAGTGTATAATTTCGAGTAGTGGTGTCAAAACAGAATCCTAAGGAGGAAAGATTTTGCTCTACGCTGGCAGTCAGTTCTAGGGGCGGGAGCAGGCAGTGCCCTCCTAATATTAAGTCTGTACCCCCCCACTGGCCCCTCTAACTGTGGCAAATATTTCTGATCTCAGCCGACATTACTGTCTTTAAAAGTCTGTAACAAGCTCCATTTTAAAGCTAGAGTGAAGATATTCGTAAACTAGACGACCTAATGCTAGCTTGCCGAAAAGGGGGCTAAATAACGCTCCAATGTTAGGCTAAATTTTGGCAAGGGAAAAACTGACATAGCTAGTTACAAAGGGGTCTCTTGACCTCTCAACTCAAGATATCTGAATGAAAAAGGGTTCTATGGGTACCCACGAGTATCTTCTTTACAGACATGCCCACTTTATGCTGATTGCATGCAGTTTTTCTCATTAAGTACAATGTGTTATTTATATACTATATTGTATATTTTATCATATGATACTTATCTTCACTCTAGCTTTAATACTAAGCCTGCTACAGCCTCTTAAAGATGGTAGGCTAATCTCAGGCACAATCGCCAGTTTAAATATTTGACACCCCCCCACCCCCCCTTTTGAAATTGTCGAGAAGCGCCACTGTTGCTGTAAGAAGGATTACACAGAATATTTCTTCAATAGTTGTTTCATTTACGAGATCCGGAGGTGACCACATGAGGCACACAAATGTCGGTGTACTTTGCAGACGGTGTTTGCGGAGGTGTCTGTGTATTTCTGTGGATGTGTGTGTATATTTGTGGAGGTGTCTGACTGTGTGTGTGTTCAGGAGACTGGTCTGTACACGAGTGACTTTGTACAGACCTTTTCCAGTCCAGGAACAAGCCACACTGTGGTTCCTACACTTGCATCTTGTTTTCTTTCTTAAGTCCTGTATATCATGTTATAGAATCAGTGTGCTTGTCACGCATTTCCCAAAACAGGCTGACCTCACATGGGATGAGGCAGGTGAGTGTCCTCCTCCATTCAGCCAGGTGAGCTGGCATGCCCATGTTGTCTAGACGGGAATGAGTGAGTAATGGTGATGCTTACAGCAAGGTACACAGTTAATGATATTTCCTCTCACTTGTTTGGAAAGTGTGTCTGCATCATCTGGGCTCAGTTGCAGAAAATATTTAGTGACGATAATGTTTGTGGTGCATAAAGTTGGAGAGTTTCGGCAAAGGATTGCTGCTTTGGTAGGGAAATAGTTTTGGTTTCAGGCCTTAAAAGTACACATTGGCAGAGAGAGAGGGAAAGTGCAGAGAATGAGAAAAACACACGGCAGGGAGAGGGTGAGACTGCGAATTACATTTTTTCACTTGCCGGGGTCTCGTAAACCTCCATGTTTCCCTGCGGGCTCGCCGCATTGAAAGTCTGCTTTACGTCGGCGATGTCGTCAGGAAGTTTTAGGAGACAGGCAGGAGAGTAGCTCTGAACTGCTCTGTGCTGTGTGCATGCCTGCCGACCATAATCTAGAGAAAACAACCCATTGTCTAATGAAGCACACAGTGAAACAGAACATAATGGAAACTGCTTACTCATTAAAGCTGAATGTTTTAAATGACGGGAAAAATACCACAAGTAAAACTGCTGGGACATGGATCCAAATTGGCTCAGTATTTTGGGCACAAACAGTGTTTACTGCAGATGGGAATTCATGTATTTACTCACCAACAACAGCATATTTGTGTTTTCCTGTATATGTTTTGCCTGACTGTTGGCTGTCTTATTTGGAAAAAAAAAAACTTTATTTATATAGCACCTTTCAAAACACAGTTACAAAGTGCTTTACAATAAAACAGAAAGAAAAGAAAAGCATAAAATACATGATAGTAAAATGTATAGATAAAACAAAAATAAAAGTATGTTTTTAGAAGAGACTTAAAAGAAGACACTGACTCAGACAGCCTTATTTCCTCGGGCAGGTCGTTCCAGAGCCTCGGGGTCCTGCTTGCAAAAGCTCTGTCCTCTTTAGTTTTTAGCTGGGCTCCTGGAACAGACAAAAGACTTCTGCCCGAGGATCTACATTGGTCTGTTTCACATCTCCTGAAGGCCAGCAAAAGTTCAAACGTTCTGCCCATTCAAAACCCCTCGTCCAGGAGCTTTTGAGCACAACCTGCTCAGTGAAAGATGACAAGGTTGTTGCGAGGGTGGCAGTGTACAAACGCACGTTTCAGACACACACCAACAGTGTGAGTAACCAGACTGACCCAAGGTCAGCCAGTGACTCTCCACCTCGCTGCCTTTAGAGCTTCCTGTAAGTCCTTTGGAAATGTGCCCTGTCTGTGTGAATATCATCACCTTTCCACTGTCGGCGGCCAAATCATGAATTCATTAATGTGATGAATTGTGGACTCTGTTTCATAAGACAATCAGTCTTAGTTGGTGTGACAACAGGAAAAGGCACAGACGTTTTCACATGGGTCCCAAATTCTGTGTACCTCTGAGAAGCTCATTTTGCAACACTAACAAAGCAGCTATTTTTTCATTCCGGCGGGTAAACAAGATGCAGACTTGTTTCCTCTATTTTTCCTACTGGTCTTATTAAAAACCACCGGGACAGTCTGGGAAATGAACCCCACAGGAAAAGGTCCTCCTTTTCACATAGAGCGAATTCACCGTGGTCAAACAGTGGACTGTGTGTGAGGGAATGCAGGTTAAAGGAGCACACTAGTAGCATACACTTCCACCAAGACCACTTTCCCTTTTTCTCTCTCTTCTTCCTCTCTTACACAAACACACGACACACTGCAGAAATGGAAACACACATGTGTTACCCTGTTAAGGTCATGCTTATTTACACCTGGTGTCATGGTGTGAAAACAGGTTTCCACATCAATGATTGATGCAGAAGTGTGTAGAAATGGCAGCACAGCTAATGTCAGGTTTGACTGAAGGAAGTATAAACTGTGACTAAACTGCACACACAGCTGTCTGCCTCCAGAATGGCTTTTAAAGTTAACTGCACCTCTAAAGCACAACTTGTGTCTAATGTTTTGAGAGAAAAAAAGTCACAAAGCAAAATGTAAGGTGAAGTGATTCCGGTGTGTTTTAGTGCCGTTTTTAAGAGCATATTTTGATGATTATCAGGATTTAGCAGCTAAAGAGCCAGAAATTTGCCTCAGCAGTTGGTGCAACTAATGTGCCACATTAACTTTATGATGTGTCTAATGTCATCATCCCAGTCTTCAATTTTTGACTTAAAACATCAGAACAATACAAAACTAAATAGTGACAGGCCGGTCCTGCACATCTTGAATTATTGAGCCTGTGCATTGAAAGGTCTCAAGTATGCTAAAAACACTATTAACACGGATTTAGAAGTAAACATTTACAAATGATGGTTTAGCATCTTGACTTGCTGTTTGCTTATAAAAAGTTGTGAATTGACTTGGGACTTGCATTGACAAGACTTGAAACTTCACTTGGACGTTCCCCCAAAAGACCCCAAAACAGCTCTGCAAATCACTGTCGATTAAGAATCAAAATGATAAAATATTTAGTCTGCTCCTCCTCTGGACTCCTGACACTGACTTCATCTCAAGGGTGTGTGTGTGAGCGTCTCGTGTGACTCAACATGGGCCTATAATTCAGTCGATGAAGCACCGCCATCAGTATCCCTCACTTGTCAAGTCAATGCCGCGCTGTCACTCTTTAAGCGGCCCCACCCAATCTGGTTTCCACGGTAACTCTGTATTGTAGCACCGTGTTGTGGAATCTCGGGAAATGCTTCGTCAGAGTGTTTGTCTCTGCAAGGACTGCCTGCTCTCTGAGACCTCTAGCATTTGTCGTCAGACCAGCGGATGCTCTTCACATCCTGTGCAGAAAATTCAGACTGATTCAGACTTGAGCGATGATGAGGAGCGGTGAGAATGCTGACAACCTCAAATTAGCTTCCTCAACCGCTTTCTAGCCGTTTGGAGTATGAACTTCTGCATAACTGCATGTTTTCAGACCTTCAAATGCACCGTGCATTCTTCTGTTCATATTTTAAGCTACAAATTGACAAATTGTACCACTTTTACTATGCCAGGCAAACAGCAGTCAGACATGGGTGTGACAAACAGACACCTGATATTAAAATGTGATCTGTATCCGGATAAGTTATCTGGATAATAAACTATCTTTGCATTTACACCTGGTATTTTTAATGTGTTCTCGTTATCCGCATTGAGATCGGATCACTGTCCTTGCGGGTCAGACATTGTACAGATTGTGTTTACAACAGACATTTTAAAATTACAAATGCTTTATATCACAGCTCACAATTTAATGCATACAGTAGTTTAGGTAATCTATGCTTTTTTGTAAGGCAGAGATACATTATTATTGCTTGGTAATGCACTGCAACTTAGCTTACAACTTCATGCCCATGCAACTTTGACAGCGATAAGTAAAGATGTTGTGGGATTGTCTAACTCTAGTCTGGTTTACCGGATGTACAGTGCTGGTATAATGCATCTCTCACATGCCGGATGTCAGGCTCTTTCTGTTATCTATTTTGCAAGAGCACCATCGCTGCATCCAGGGCTGATTCATTTAAAGAAATACAAACAAGTCAGATCGTTTTTTCTGCAGCCAGACCATACTCCAGCACTGATGCAGCACTGTGGAGATAAGTCTAGCAATGCAAGACTAGTCTAACTCAAGTAATTTCCATTATTGTTTTGAAAAGGTGGGAAATGATGACTGACTGAAAAGTAGGAAATCCAAATCCAAAAACATTGCATCATGCTTTAGAAAACGCTCTGCAGTGATGTCAGTTCCAGATTATTTAGATCAAGTTTTCATTCCACTAAGCCTCCAAATACAAATCACAGTTGGGGTCAGTGAACAATCAGTGTGAAAACAACCAGAGTGGAGATAAATCTCAGTTGAAATATGGATGTTATGTATGGAAAGCAGAGACAGATAGAGAAGAAGAGAAGAGGTGAATCACTTTGATAAAAACCAGGCAACTTTCCAGAGGCTTCGACAGAGACAGCTCGTAAATCTCATAGTGGGACCAAACAGCCCAGGAAATTAAGTCATACCCCAAATACACCATTCTTGTAGGAACTGAATGTCTCTTTTGTTCACAAATATTTATATGTTCTTTTACACCAGTTCCTCCCCAGTACCACATATGTGCACGATTCAGAGAAAATATGTTCGGTGAATATGGAAATTAACACTTTAAAAAAAAAAAGAAGTAAGTTTTGAAATTTTGAAATTGTCCTGTGTTTTGATCCTCCACAGTTTGGCGCTGTTTCACAAGTGGAAAATATGTGGAGGGTTTTTTTCCATACAGGAGAGATCAGTGACTCAGTTGTACTTTAAAAACAAGGACATTTTCTTTTTTTCTTCCTCTGTTTCCCCAAAACCATCTGTTTCCTTTTTTCAGCTCTCTGTTACGATCCACAAGCCCAGTGACAGGAATTATTATATTGCCATCTCGCACACAGTAGCTGCTCTCCAGACCAGAACTGTGAGTAAATGCAGTGGAACCATGCGGCTTCTGCACCATGACCTGACCATGGCAGCGTGCTGTGGTAGGTTTGATTATTGTTCCTGCTTTTGCACAAATCATTTCATTTCTTGGCAGAGGAATTAACTTCCCACAAATTAACCCCACAGACCTTTTGTTGGGTACTTAACTATGACCGACCCACCAGAACACATGTTATGTGTAGACAGTTAAACCACACATTCATTTTTATTATTCTATAGATCTCAAGATCTCAAGGTTTCAAAACAATACAAGATGCATGATCTAATTAGAGGACACTTAAACTTATAATATGTAGCATTTCCACATTAAAGCGTCTAAAAATGACTACATCACTCACCACCCTCATCTATTGTTATAGTTCCCAAAATTGCACAAATCCCAATCCCATTTTGGGATTTGGGGATCTTTAAATAAGAGCACTACACAAAATATTTGGGATTATGACACATTTTGTGGGTGCTGTAGCCTACCATTTTGGAAATTAGGAGTGCTATAACAAAGATAGTCCGATAATATCTGTTTGAATGTTTACAGGTGTATGTTGTAACAATGTTATATGGAATTATCTTTTTTTAAATTTTTACATATGCTTTTATTTTCTCTGAATGCATACTGGTGTATTGATGAATATTATGTGTTATTATTCTTTTGTTATTATTACACATATTATTACTATCACTATTATGACAATGTATGTGCATCAGGGACAACAGATGCAAATTAGCATTGTGCTATATCTGGTGCAATATTTTTATTGTACACTGTCCCTGTTTTAAATAACCAATGAATGAATGAATGAATGAATAGCAAGCTGTTGTGTACTTTATGGTGATTTATTAATGTGGTAGTTTGTCATTTTGATATATATTTTTTTCTCTGCATCACAACAGGTATCAAGGATACTTGTGCCATTTTACCTGAACTTAATTCCATCTCTGAACTTCAGATGCGCATTCATCTTTATTATAACTTTTTTTTTTCTTGTGGCTTTTTGTCTTGAAAGTGAAGTGTCACAGTATTGCTCACACTCGGGCGGGTCATCCGCAGCTCCAGTTAAAGCCCCGCCCTCCAGCAGGCTGGAGCGGTGTGTCCGGGTATAAAAGCAGCGCGCGCCCCTGTCCTCGGTCTGGTGCACCAGCTGCGAGGCGGCAGCGGGGTTCTGAGAGTAACAGACATTAGATCTCTCCAAGCTAAACTGTAGTTCTGTACTCGCTTCTTTTGTAAAAGCTTGCTTTCTTTTTTCTACTTTACCTTGAAATCCTTATTTTTCCACAAAATGACTGGTGGCCCGCTGACGGGGTTACTGATTGCGCTGTGCGTAAGCAGCGCAGTCCACGGCTCACCAAAGAAGAGCAAAAGACAAAGTGGCCAGTATCAGGTGTATCCTCAGCTCCATGACGCAGCGGCTCTTTCTCCAGGTTGGTACACATGCAAGCTTCAATTAAGTCAAAAAGTCAAATGTTTTCTTTCTGCATTAGAAAGTGATTTATAGTGCGTGTTGTATCAATTCATTGGAGCTGCAATGATTAGTCGAATCACCAACTATTTTGATAATCGATTAATCGTTAGTAAGTAATTTTTCATGCAAAAATGTCAGAAAATGCTGTTCTCCTCTTCTCAAATATGGAGATTTCCTATTTTTCTCTGTTTTATATCATATTAAAAGTAATATGTTTGAGTTTTTCTCTGTTTTATATCATATCAAACTGAATATCTTTGGGTTTTTCTCTGTTTTATATCATATTAAACTGAATATCTTTGGGTTTTGGACAAAACAAGACATTTTCTGACATTTTATAGACCAAACAATTCATCGATTAATCGAGAAAATAGTCAGCGGATTAATCAATAATGAAAATAATCATTAGTTGCAGCCCTATACTTAAACATCACTGTGATAAGAACTGCCTAAAATGACAGAAACCATCTTTGGAGAAAAATGTACTGGACATGTACTTTGTAGTTTGGCCAGGTCACATCCACTAACATGGAGGAGGCGGGACTTATGACCTATACAGCAGCCAGCCACCAGGGGGTGATCGATATGTTTTGGCTTCACTTTTGAGGAGCTGTGAAGATATACGGTCTATGGTCTTACTTGACAGCATCAAACTGTCATGTGTATTTAAAAGGTGTAGCTGGTTTAGTCCCATACACTGTAATGTTGAAGCCTTTGTAAAAGTCAGAATAGAGAAGTATACAAATGAAGGCCAGTGTGTGTTTCTTGTCAGTCAAAGGTTTAACATTAAGGACAACAATTAAAGCACAAACATTAAATGCACATACCACCATAATCTGCGTAAGTAACTAACTAAACCCATCAAGTAAATGTAAAGTAAAGAGGAAGTCCTAGGAAATCCTCAGGTAAATACTAGCACTTCAAAACTGTGCTTTTATATAGGAATTTAGTGAATGTTTGACACACATGTGTACACACACTCACTCTGTCTGGTCTTCATTATGACCAAATCATCCATGCATCATAAACTTTGACTCCTTCCTAACGACAAACCCCATAAAAGAAATCACCTCTGAGAAAACAAGCGTCAAATGGATTTTTCCAAACATGTCTGAAGTTTTAGCCTCCAACGAGGTGTTACACAAGTTTACACCCAATCACCCACCTTCAGCTGATTTACTGTTTCCCCTCCGACTCAGCCGAGCTGAACAGGTTAGTAAAGCCGAACAGGGGGACCTGCTGCCCAGGTGGAGATCTGAACACGTCCGTCCGCGGCAGGCGGAGCCCAGACTGAGTTATGGAAGGAGAGGGAGCTCGGCGGGGCGCCAGGACTCGCTTTACTGTTTATTTACACTCCTGTTTAACAAGCTTTATGATTCATAAGCTGCTGCTAACGGCCTTTATGGGACCAAATATTTATGTAAGTTAAACCTCTGGTCACTAGTGAGGAAATCACAAACACACATGCACACACACACACACACACAGTAATCTGTTTTTCACTCTGCCCAGGAGCTATTTCTCATTATGAACATGTGGCCCCAAAACACCTCAAAGCAGACAACTGAGATTAGCTACTGATAAATGGCTAAAACACAAGTCTTGGTGGTGGTGTGTGTGTGTGTGTGTGTGTGTGTGTGTGTGTGTGTGTGTGTGTGTGTGTGTGTGTGTGTGTGTGT
>JAOVVB010034167.1:0-15438 GCA_028570985.1 Heterobranchus longifilis
CCTTGTATGCTTCTATACTTGTATACTCGCATACTTGGCAATAAACAATTTCTGATTCTGATTCTGATTCTGAAATTCGATCAAACCCTACCGTCAATTTCCATACCATGGTATACCGCTGCAACCCTGCTTTGAATACTCTTGGTCATTTTCATGTCATAGTCAATTTACAGTGCTGCCTCAACCCTAAAAACCTCTCAATTAAATGTTTTTGGGGGATTTTCACTACCACCTGTCACACTGAAACTAGCCATATTGATTCTCAGTGTATAAGGAACACCATGTGGTTACACTGTACAAAAATGGTGCCAAATATGAGCCATTTTTGTCCATTACCGACATGTAACATAAGCTTTTCTTTGATTTCTGAGATGCCATGTACTGTGATTCTCTGGAGAATCTTTCGACATCCTGTTTGCGTCTCCTGACATCAGACACGCGTCTCTTTTCGTTCACCACATGAACCTCTGCGCGGCCGTGCTGTCCGGCCAGTGGAAGCTCCTACTGATGAAGATGTACAGCGTGGCGGCGTTGACCGCCGTGTACAGGACAAACTCCGCGATGAGTCTGGGAAGAGACGGGAGCGGCATGTGCAGGCGGTACATCAGGTAGGGAACGATGAAGTACCGGAACTCCAGCAGCTTCTGGGGCACCGTCGCCGCCAAGAGGCACGCCAGGAACGCCAGACTCCAGAACAGCGAGCGCGACTTGAAGGAGTCCAGAAAACTCCAGCCTGCGAACACGTACGCGGGGACGAGGAGGAAGCGCACCAGCTCGTGCCTCTGGAAAAGCCTCTTCCACACGTAGAAGGGGAAATGGCGGTTATCTGCCAGGAGGTACTTGTGCACGAAGGTGAACTTCCACACCAGGAGCAAGGAGACGCACGTGACGAAGAGGAAGAACAGAGGCTGCCTTTTCAGAGAGTGGAGGAAGCGGAGGGCGCGGTGGTAACAGAGCGAGACGGGGAGGGAGAAGAAGAGGGCGAAGGAGAAGAAATAGAAGAGTTGTGGGAAGTTGAGGCAGGCCTCGTGGCTCGTCCGGTCGCCCACCACTATCCCGTCGTTCAGCACCACGAACACCAGGAAGCCCGCGCCGACCACCGCGTAAGGCCACGCCACCAGCAGCACCGCCTTCACGTGAGCGGGCGAGGTGAGGAACTCCAGCGCGAAAAGCATCACTTTCTTGGCTCCGCCGAACGACAGAGGGACCTGGGAGGGAGGAGACTTCTCGTCCCTCTTTTTCGAGTGCTCCACCCGCCACGCCTCGTCCATTTTGGCGGCGACCAGCGTTCCCGCGCAGAAGGCCACCCAGATGATGTTGGTCTGGCGGAAGAGCACGGAGCAGACGCCGAGGAGCGCCGAGGCCTTGTGGCAGCCGTAGAGCGTCATGAGGTAGGTGAAGAGGGTGAAGAAAGTAGATCCGGCGTCGGTGTAGTAGAGGAAGTTGAAGAAGTAGAGCACGGGGAAGGTGGAGAGAGACAGCGCAGAGAGGACTCGGCGCGAGGTCGTTCGCGTCTGAAACGTGAGATCAGAAAATGAGAAAATGACAAACAAGATCATAAATGGTCATCTAGGGCTGAATGACTTGGAAAAAATATCTAATTGCGATTGACTGATTACATTTTCATTGAAAAATGCATTAAAATCTGTACCAAACAATGATGTTTTCTTAAGTCGTAGAATAGGATGTGCAGGCCAGCACGACAACATTTAATTTAAAATGGCATTTCGACATATATTTTGCCTTTGACAAATATTGCACCTCCTGCGATTTGAAAATTGCAGTAGGCCATATTGCGATTTCGATAAAATTTCCATTAATTGTTCAGCCCTGTCATCATCACGTGTAAATACCTTCTCCCTGAGGTGCAGTTTGCAGATGAGCAGATAGAGCAGGTAGAGGTTTCCGCAGTTGAACAGCAGGTTGATGAAGCGCAGCATCGCAGTGGAACACACCACCTGGCCCGTCAGGTCCGCCAGCCACACAACGGGCTTGATGACTCCCACAGAGACGAGGTAAAGGCCCGGGAGAGTGGTGATCATTGGGTCCCACTGAGGAAGGATAGAAACTGTGTTAAAAGGGGCATTCCACCAATTTTACATGAAGATAAGTTTGTCTTGGTAAGTATGACTCTGCTTGTGAAAACAGATGTAATGTATTCTGTGGCTCTGGAGGATCTTAACCAAAGAAATAAAACACTGGTGATGTCATAGTGATGTCATCAGAGTTATAGATATAATATCATCATGAAAAATGGAAGGTACAGTTTTTTTTTTAGCTTGACCCATACTAGGAACTAAAGGTCAGTATATCTCGGCCTCTGCTGCTTCAATTTTGACCATTTTTGACGAAACTTAATGAAAGTGAAATACTAAAAATGCTGGAGGGACCCTAATTCAAGTTCAAGTAAATTCTTATTGTAAACAGTGAGATTTCCATGTCTCTTGATTAAAAAGCAGGTCTAGGTGCTATATAAATACTGTGAAAGTATCAAATGCTCAATCCACAGAGAAACTGTGCCTTAAAATGAGCCATCAGGACTTCTGTATGGTTGTGATGTCACATCTATACTATAGAGGTAGATAGAGGTAGAATCTGCAGTGCTCCATTCCCCGGATGCAATGATGGTGCAGAGACGCCAAGAGTGCAGATGCGAAAGACCCGTAAACACTGACCAATCAGAGCATACTGGGCTTTTTCAGGAGGGGGGCTTAAAGAGACAGGCGCTAAAATGGAGCGTTTTAGACAGAGGGTGAATACAGGTATATTCAGACAGACAGTATGAGAAAAATTTGTTTTTTTGAACATTAAAGCATGTAAACATGTTCTAGCAGAAACCCAAAATACATGTATGAATCTGAAAATTAGCATAGTATGTCCCCTTTAAGTCTACATGCATTCATAATCTCATATCATATCTGAGTGGTAGGAAAACAATGCTTTTAAATAACGTGATCAGTAATCAAATGTTTAGGCCTACATGTTTGTACATTTACTTGAATTTTTTTTTAAAAGGGGGGGGGGCGATGATGAGGATCCTTTAATCTCTACTTTCCTGCAGTATGAATTATGCTAAAGCTAGCGTGCATGTAAACTACAATACCTTCAGGCACATAAACCCCCACTAATGCCATTCTATATGTCCGACATGGAGATTAAAAGGTCTACAAGCTGCGACACCAGTTAAAATGACAACAGCTCCGCTGTTCGCTAACCTTAATCCGCTAAACAACAATGAGAGATTCGCTTTCATGGCTACCGCGACTTCCAGGAAGTCACTTTACCTCGTTGAATTTCCCATGGCAGTATTTCTGAGCTTGTGGGACATGGAAAATCTCGTCCATGTACGGCTCCCTTTGCTCCCGAGTGACTCTGGAGAACAGCAGGCAGGATATCAAAAAGTTGGTGCTGCAGAGCGCAGTGAAGATGTAGCCTTCAAATTTCTCCATGTTTGATGACGAACTCCGATGTAAAAGTGAATGCAGTCCAAAGCTAGCTGTAATAATGCTGTGTATACAGCATAACTACTAAATTCGCGTATTAAAAAACACTATACAATCTCAATTCCGAGTGAAAGTGGTTGAACTCTGTCCAGTATTGATAGACGGAAGAGTTTGGATTTTTGACAGCTGGCGGTCCGCTTCTGAAACACGCTCGGTACGGAAACTCTTCTATAGTTATTAGTTCCGGGTTGTGCTAAATCGTTTAGCATCACACTTCTATAGTAATAGCAGTAGTATTAGTAAAAACAATAATTATATATATCATATATTTAAAATGTAAATGCTTTAAGATTTGGGTTTCTTGCTTTTGTGGAATTGTTTTCCGAAACAGGAAGTTTCCTCCCAAGCGGTGTCACCGTGTTATGGTTCCCCCTCGTGTGCGGACGTTCACGTGAAGCGCCTGTTAATCGTAATTTTCTTCATAGTTTGTGAAGCAATTTTCCAGCATGCATTTAACACAAGAACTGGAGCTTTTTCCCGACCACAAGGTGACTCAAATGCTTTTCAAGGAGGTGAAAAATGCCGCAGAGTTGAGGCAGTGTGCGGTGGAGGGTAAAATAAAAGGAGCCCTGATCAACCCAACCATGGTGAGATATATTTTTTATTCTGCTTTAGCGACGTTTTATCAAACTTTTACCTACATTATGCATGTTCTTATGTATATTTATTAGCTAACAATACCATTACTTTCCGCACAGAACTATACTTTATACCAAATGGGAAGTAAAAGGTGTCATGTGGCCGTATTCATCATCAAACTTTACTTTTTCATTTCCAGCTGGTGGATCCTTTCCAAGTGCTGATAGCTGCCAACAAGGCTGTTCACTTACAGAAAAAGGGGAAAATGAAGACAAGAAGCTTATACTCAGAAATAATCTTCAACCTGTCACCTACTAATAATGTAAGTAACCAAAACCTAGCTTCACTTTCTTTATATCATTATCAGTGGTTTCTTGATCTGAAAATACTTATTTTTGTTTAAAACAGCATCAAACCTTTATATTTGTTGCTTTCAACACTGCTCTCTTACCTAATTGCAACTGCATTATTAGATATTTGGAGATGGAAATGTATTCTTTTGTTGCACTCATTCTAAGTATTTAACTTTAAGTGGATAAGAGATCAGCAGCAATAATCTACATCAGGGATGCTCAACTTGCTTTGCTTTCGGGGGCCACTTTTGCAAAATGACAGGAGACCAGGGGGCCAGTTAATAAACAAACATTAATAATTCTATCAGATAAAATTACACAAGTCAAGAACAGGGACACAAACACCCCAAAAGAGGTTTTATGAAGTAAGACAAAGACAAATGACAAAAACAAAGGGGACAAAACCTACACAATCAATCTATTTTCATTGTGAATTAGAAAATGTTCGATGGGCCACCCAGCAGGCACTGAGGTGAGTATCACTCATGTACATGACTAAACTCAAAACAGAAATTAATCATATTTGTACGCCTTCCCTGATGCAGATCTCAGAGGCGTTCAAAAGGTTTGGGATCTCCGATGGCGATGACTCCGTCCTGGTGGTCCTGGTTCACAACAAAGATGAGTCGCAGCTTCTGTCGGACATCACAGCCAGGGTGACCGGACGCCAGGTCCCAGCGGAAGATGTTTCCTCGCTGACAGACCACGCAAAAATCAAAAAGGTTCTTCCATCTCTGCTTTAATCTTATGTGACTTATTCCATGTAAATGTGGATTTACCATGTGTGTGTTTTAGTTGCATTTTGTCAGCTTCATTCCTAAATGTGATTTCTGCTTTGTTTTTTGAAAGACACCTCTGCTATGGCCGTACTTACTAAATGGATTTCAGTGGCATTTCTTTAATTTTTTGCCTGTGTTTCAGCTGTATAAAGTCACCCCCCAGGAGGAGAAGTGTGGGACTCTGCTGGATGCAGTTGTCTGCAGGATGGCCACCAAGGACGTCATGTAGCTGCAACAGGGGAAAATGACCGGAGCAGGACTTTAAAAAAAAAAAGAAGAAAATGAAATCTGAAGCGCTGCTGGTCTTTGTGGTGATTACATACAGGTGCTCTTTGGATACTTCAGGTGTTCTGGGCTTATTCCATTTTTGATGGGCTCATTGCACAGGTAGAATCTGGTCTCAAAAAAAGTCTCCTTCAAAATCAATCCATGGCACACTGCAGGGTTTGTAAAAAAAAAATGTTAAAAAAAATTGAGACCGGATTCTACCCATGTAATGAGACCTTCACAAGATGCCTTTTTGTTTATGTGATATTTGGATTCATGTTGATGTTATTCCACCACATTGTAAAGTCCCAAAACATGCAAACATTGTCTTTTGTGCCCTCGACGCAAACTCAAATCCATATTAACTATAGAAAAGTCAAATCTTTCCCAGCTGAAAAGGAAAATACATCTTCTTTTTTTTTTTTTTTTTGCATGGACTTTACTTTTCTCCTGCTTTACATTTTCGATATTATTGTTAGACTCGTTTCGAATTACCACAGCAACTTTTCATCTTCTCAGTCGTTCCTTTACTGACAGTTATTTTTGTCTGAGAAAGAAGAGTTTTTGACAGTAGGGGACAGTGATGTAAAGCTGGTCTCATGCCAGCAGTTGAATAATTAATCTAAAATGCGCTCGGCCAAATGTCAGCTAGATCTGGAGAGGATTAAAAAAAACAAAAAAACATCAGCATCCACAACACTGACATGAAAGATTCAGTCAAACCCTGTCAGCCTGAGAAAACAAGAATATTAAACTACTGCTTGTCTAAAACATTTGTATGCAGCTTTGCTCTTTTAAATCACCTTGAATGACCTGTTTGTTTGTTTGTTTGTTGTTTTTTTAATCTCAAGGGTAGAGACACTATAATTAACCGACGGAAATGTAAAATGTCACAGCGTCACTCCACAACATTCACATCCTCGCAATCAAATGATATCGAGGTGTTTATTAAAACAGACTGCAGTTACACACACTTGAACAAACAAAATGACATTTAAATGTATTTCTGATTTATCAATAATATACATTTCCCTGCTGTGGGACTAATAAAGGATTATCTTCTGATTATCTTATTTACTTGAGATTGTGGCACTTAGAGTACGACTACAACTAACTAACGATTATTTTCATTGTTGATTAATCTGCTGATTAGTTTCTCAAATCATCGATTAATTGTTTTTCTATGAAATGTCAGAAAATAGTGAAAAATGTCCTCCAGTTTCTAGTTTCTAGTTTTGTCCAAAAATATATAGTTTAATATGATGTACAACAGAGAAAAGCAGGAAATCTCCTCCTCATAAAACAGCATTTTCTGCCATTTTTGCAAGAAAAATTACTTTAACGATTAATCGATTATCGAAATAGTTGTTGATTATTTTTCTGTCGATTTGACTAATCAATTAGTCAACTAATCACTGCAGCTCTACGAGAGAATTTGGTTGTGGAAACATTTTGTAAAAACTCATGCTACTGTCCTTAGATCGCGTTACAGTCAGAAAAGTCACATTATAGTCGCGTACATTCGTCAGTCTGGGAAGTTGCCGAGCTCGTCTTTACCGATGTTCCCTCCGCTGAGGATGCACACCACCTTCTTCCCCTCCAGATCGGGTATCTTGTCGTTAACGATGGCGGCGAACGCAGCGGAGCCCGACGGCTCCACCACGAGTCCAGACCTGTAGAGGGCCGACACGGCCGCCGTGATCTCTTCATCGTTTATCAGGACGATCCCTTCCACGTAACGCTGGCACAACTCGAAGGGCAGTGTGCCTGGGATGCAAAGACGAGGAGAGAGGTGCAAATCACAACAGTAAGACGTCCTTCACCATAAAATTAAGTATCAGTTAGTCACCCACTGAAGCAGGGACTGCCAGACGATAAAGTGTGTACTTGCATCCTTCACAGAATAAAGAACACACTACAAAGAGTCTAATTTAAAGGGGACCTATTATGCTTTTCATTATTTTCTGTCATATATATATATATATATATATATATAATGTTAAAAGACACAAAAGAAGCTTTTATTGGTAATTTTCTACGGTAGAAAAGTGCTGTTATATTCAGGTACGGTCATTCCCCCAGCTGCAATGACAGACGGTACAGAGACGCCGAGGGTCGTGGCCAGATGGTAACGTTAGATACGCGAGACTCACTGCCCGACCACCTATCCTAACCTTAACCATTCAAGGCCAACGCCTAACCTCAGCCATGGTGAGAGAGTTTCGCAAATCTTGAGTTACCGTCTAGACACGACCGCCGCCGAGAGCACAGATGCGGTAGGCAGAAACTGCCACTACAGTGCCGTTACAGTCATTTCCCGGCTGCAATGACGGTGCAGAGACGCAGAGAGTGTAGGTGCGGAAGACCCGGAAAAGCTGACCAATCAGAGCAGACTGGGCTTTTTCAGGAGGGGGGGGCTTAAAGAGACAGACTCTAAAACGGAGCGTTTCAGACAGAGGGTGAATACAGGTATATTCAGACAGACAGTATGAGAAAAATAATGTTTTTTTTATATTAAAGCATGCAAACATGTTCTAGTAGAAACCCCAAAATAATGCGTTGCATGATACCTGCAAAAGGTGGTGCAAGTCCTGAGGCGATGCTCTTGGTGTCCATGCCCACTGGCTTCTTCTCAATGAAACTTTTGTACATGGTGCAGGCTGAGTTTTTAAACAGAAACACAACAAGTTCACTGAGTTGACTCTTGGCTCTTGATGTGATGCTTTTACTCCTCCTGTGTTAGTTTTACCTCCTTCTGGTTCCACACCGTAGATTCTGGTCTTATCGCAGCCCGACAGTTTGATGGCTGCAGCTACGCCGGCCAGCAGCCCCCCTCCACCGCAACACACCACCACCACATCAGGTTCGGGCAGCACCTCCAGCAGCTCCATACCTAGACTGGACATGTGGGTTTTATTCTAATAGATGGAAGTTAGAATAATCCCCAAATCTACTGTCAGCCCTTAAGTGTACCTGGCATGTCCTGCTATTAGATCCAGGTCATCGTAGGAGTGCAGGAAGGTCATGTTGTCCTCCCGAACACAGCGGTTCACCACATTCATCAGACAGGAGGTGGGAACTCGCTCCACCTCCACCCCGAAACTCTGAGGAGGAGTAACGCAGAGAAACAAATGACAACAATAACAGCAAATCATCACGTGATGACTTTAAAGGTTTTCTACTCCATCATCAGATAAACTCTAACCTGTATGAGGATGGATCTGGACACGGGGGCTGTTTCCGGCATCACCACCTTGCCCTTTGACCCATAGTGTTTCGAAGCGTACGCAAAAGACTTCCCATAGTTCCCAGCAGACATGGTGACAAAATGACCACCCTTCGGTCTCCTGGCGAACTGATTGGCCACTCCTCTGATCTTGAACGACCCTGTCGATTAAAAGTAAGACGAGTCTTAAGCAACGAGCCGAGACGAGATGTGCTTGTGCGTCGTGCGATACGAATCGAAGTGGTTTTCGTCCTAACCGGTTCTCTGCATGTTCTCCAGTTTGATGTGGATGTTGCAGCGGATGTCGAGAGGCAGGGTCGTCTGGCACCAGGGGATCATGGGAGTGTTGATGACGCCCAGGGGGCTGCTTCTCACCGTCTCCCTGGCTTCTCTCAGCAGATCCAGGGTGACTGCGTCTGCGGACATCTCACCCATCTGTGTCAGAAACACACAATTTAATATCAGGAATTATACATTTGCATTGTGGAGCCACCATTTTTAATGATAAAACATGTGCCTTTCATAAGTAAATGGTCTATATAATAATAATACATACTATAATTTGTTTTCCGTTACTACAGTAGTTTTAATATATTATTATTATTATTGTTATTATTATTATTATTATTATTATTATTATTATTATTATTATTTATAGGAGTTCACATCTGCAGTTAACACTACTCTAACTCTCATTCGCCTCCTCTACAAAATACAGATAATATTGTAAATAGTTATATAATTCGATGTTTTTAAATTTTAGCTGCTATACTCATAACGTTACTGGACGTAGCCGTCCACGGACACGTGCAGATTTATTAAGTAAAGCTCACGCGCGTGCTAATGCACATAGAGTCGTTAAATAAACCAAAACGATACGTTTCGTGCATTAGGCTTATTTCACACATACCTTATTATTTGTTTGGATGTTTCTGTTACTTTAAAAAGTCACAGCTCCGTGATGTTTACAAGTGTTACGTTTTTTTGCTGCTCGAAGTCCACCAGCAAAATAGTTCCGGGTTGAATCGTGTTTCTAGTCGGACGCTATTATTAAACGGACCACAAATATGGCTGCCACTGCAAGTGGCAACCATGGGGGCACTGGAGACTTTTCTTAGTTACATGAGAAAATAGTATTAACAGAAAGGACTGCAATTTGAAAAAAACATGGGATTTATGAGACACGTCGTGTGCGCCATGTCCGGCGGCGTTGACAGCTCTGTGGCGGCGCTGTTACTGAAGAGAAGAGGTGAGAAAAAACTGACATGTCTGACAAACACACAGACACACACCTGAACTCACTTGCTCATTAAAGGGTTAGCTAACCAGTCGAACCCGCTCTCCCTGAATAAACGCAAAGTCAGAAACGCAGCTATTTTCTCTGTCTTTCATGTGAAGGTTACAGTGTAACGGGAGTTTTTATGAAGAACTGGGACTCCCTGGATGAGAGGGGGGTGTGTACTACAGAGACAGACTGTGAGGACGCCTACAGAGTGTGTCAGAGCCTGGACATCCCCTTCCATCAAGTGTCTTATGTCAAACAGTACTGGCACGACGTTTTCAGGTATTTGTGTCTTGCAATTGCATTTGGTATGACTGGAAAGATGAGACTCTTTTATATTCACTGAGCCCAATTATATTCATGTGTGATGTTGGTCTCCATAGTAACCATTTAATTATAGTGAGACCATGTTTTAAACTTGATGTCACTGTATAAATTGACCTGTTGTGACCTCTAGGATAATCACAGCCTCATGAAACTTTACAAACACAAACTAGACAACTAGGACATTCAGAGCTTTCCTACGTATGTTCATAATAAGGGGGTTTCTGAGCAGTTTCCAGAATAGAATTGCTCGCCATCCAATTGCTAAAAAAAAGCAATTCTCATAGAAATCTCCCAATGTCAAAAGTTTTTTAAACTAAATCACAGTATGGCATTTTCCTTGGCATTGTCTTAATGAGGTATTTTTGATCATTTTTGATCAATTCTCAAATGGGAAAAAAATTGTTAAATTGTGAACCAAATCTGTGTAATAAATAGTATCAACCGTAAAATTGCTGCAGCAACTTATGAGACATTATAGAACATTTGTATGGTCATCATTTACTGATAATAGTACTGAAAGACTTTATTCACTTATAGACTATATAGAAAATATACGATAGACATTTTGATGATATATATGTCATCATACCGCCCAGCCATACGACAGACCTAGGGCATTCAGAGGACGGATGGCTTTCCTAGGTATACTGACAATAAGGAAGTCTCTGAGCAATTCCCAGAACAGATGTGCTCGCCATCCAATCGCCAAAAAATGCAATTCTTGCAGAAATAAAGTTGTTGATGCCAAATCACAGCATGGGTTCTTCAAGGTCTTGGTGTCTTAATGAGGTATTTTGGAGGGATTTTTGACAAATAAATATTTTATCAATTTTTGAGTGATCAAAAATGGTTACATTTTGCTCCAAGTCTGTGTAACAAATGGTATTAACTCAGAAAATTGCTGCAACAACTTATGAGACATAAGTGAGCGTGGGGATGGCCATCATACGTTGCATCATAACGTTCTAACCTCCTGTACACTCTAAACTTTGGTAAGGTGCCTTACCAAAACACAATGTTTATTACATGACAAGAAAAACAAACGGTGCATCTCAAATTAATCTGGTTCTCATTTTTCAGATGCCGTACACCACTTCTATGTGGCATCTACTCTTGACCTTTTATCTCCCCCTAAAGATCCAATTTCCCCTCCATGAAAAAAGACAAAAATGGATCTAATGTGGTTAATGTAAAAGTCATGTTTGTCTTTTGTCACTTTCAGTAAACTATTGAAGGAATATGAGAAGGGGAGGACGCCCAACCCAGATATACTATGCAACAAACACATCAAATTCAACCATTTCCACAAGTATGCCATCAACACTCTGGGTACGTAATCATAATGTGCTCATACACTGATATAAAGTCATTCTAAGCAGCTTAACATCTGTTTAACTTGTTTATTTATTTTTGGACTGGAAAGTAGTGGGTGGTATTTTGAAATATGAAGATTAAACTCTCTCCCACCAAACACAATACAAAAGTCAGTTGTGCTGTTGTCGACTAAGGTGCTGACGCCATGGCAACAGGCCACTACGCCAGGACGTCACAGGAAGACGAAGAGGTGTTCCAGCAGACGCACACGGCGCGGCCGACCACTCTCTTCAGAGATCGATTTGAGATTAGAAATCGTAAGAGTTTGACTCTTGTCCTCCAGTTTGATGGTTCACCTCTTTTAAGCCTAAATTTGCAGCTGTTTCCTTCGTTTATTTCTGTGCTTCTGATATCTATTTTACGCTAACATAACATCAGCTTTAAATGTCAGACCCTCTAACAAACGTTCTTGTCGTCCCTCTGCCCAGCGGTGAGGTTGCACAAAGGAGCAGATCTCCTCAAAGACCAAACCTTCTTCCTCAGTCAGATCTCCCAGGATGCCTTGCGACAAACCATGTTCCCGCTCGCAGGACTCACTAAAGAGTTTGTCAAGAAGATTGCTGCGGAGGCAGGTTTTCACCATGTGCTGAAGAAGAAAGAGGTATACACACGCACACACACACACAAATAAATGAAGAAAGAAAGACTTTTAATTCATGTTTATATTACATCAGCAGAGCATAAATAGGGACATATATTGATTGTATGCTGACAGTAAACTTGATGTCTTTCCAGAGCATGGGCATCTGCTTCATTGGAGAGAGAAACTTTGAAAACTTTATTTTGGAGGTATTTTTGGAGTATTTGTTCCGCATTACAATTCAGCAAATTTGCCACGTTTTCTTTCTTTTTCCTTTTTAGCGCTATCATTTATTAAGAGATGCATGTAAACCTACACTGCTGTTTTCTGTCTCCAGTATCTGGAACCTAAACCAGGAAACCTTGTCTCCATTGAGGACGGGGTTGTCATGGGAACACACAAAGGTATGTTTGTGGTTGTTTGAGGTTCTTAAATTGTGGTGTGCCACTATTACATTATCATACAGACAGAATGTAATGGCTCTCAATATTTTATGTGTTAGGCCAATTAAAACTAAACTTGCAGAATGACAATTTATACATCAATTACTCATCGAGTGTTATTTTGAATTTGTGAGGAAAACTTTGTTTTTGTCGCATGCCTCTATGGTGAACGGAGAATCCAAAAACATGCAAACTCGTGCAGTATAATCCAAGTCTCCAGTCGTATGCTCAGTACTTGCCAAACACATGAATTTTCACTAAAACCTTACTATTTACAACACATCCGCTACTCGTGCGAGAAGCTTGCGCAGGCGCACTACTCACCATCCGTGTGTGAGACTGTTTATGTGGAAGTGTTGTAAATGGATTATACTACACGAGTTGTGTGAGAGTTTGTAAATGGATGTTTTGGATTCTTCGTTCATCGTGGAGGCATGCGACAGAAACAAAGTTTTCTTCAAGAATTCAACACTGAGAGTAATTGATATACAAATTGTCATTTTGACGGTGAAGTATTCCTTTAAAATTCCCTGTTTCCTGCCTCACAGCTCATTGTGTATATCCTCTAAATGTGTGACACTGTACTGCCTGCCCCTTCTCGTCGTTATCCTGTGTGTCTCCGTCCATCCAGGCTGGTTTACTCTGACGCTCGGCCAGAGGGCGAGGATCGGAGGACAGAGAGACCCCTGGTTTGTGGTGGACAAAGACATCGCTACAGGAGATGTGTTTGTGGTGAGAAAATCTGTCTGTGTTGTTAAAGTGGGTGACTTTCTCTTTTTCTTAACACATTTGTCCGAGCCACTGTTTCTTATTCCCAAACACTATTTAATGCTTCATGAAATATAAAATGTGTAATGTCCATTAATCTCTCGAGGAGACATTAAAAAGGATGTGCCACATCATAGTGTTTTATGTTGTTTCTCCCTTGAAGAAAATGCTCTATAACATTTAAGATTTACCTTTATGTTGCTCACTGTTTCAAGCGTGCAACACTGATTTAAACTTGACAATTTTTTGGCCGTATTCCGTAAAAATTTCTCCCGACTCAGGCTCCAAACACCAATCACCCGGCTCTTTTCCGTGACACGGTGCGGACAGACCGCTTCCACTGGATAGCCGTTGACCCGCCTGCTGAACTGGTCAAGACCCAGATGATGGAGTGTCATTTCCGCTTCATCCACCGGATGCCGCTCAGTGAGTTTCCTGTCGTCAGCGTCTGTGTACACTGACGAATGAGAAGCAGGGAATACATTATGTACTCAACGTTTTTTTTAAAAAATCACCTTTTTTTGTGCTTTGCAGTTCCCTGTACAGTGACGCTGAACATGAACGGCTCTGTGTGGATCTCACTCTCCCAGCCAGTCAGAGCTCTGACACCTGGGCAGGTAACAGCTGACACACAGAATACAGGCTGTTACACTAGTTATAATGCCAAAAAAACATTTTTTAAAAATACACACGGTTAATTTTTCTTACTGCAGGAGTATCAGTGTATGTATGTCCTCTCCATTCCTCCCCCAGTTTGCTGTGCTCTACAAAGGAGACGAGTGTCTGGGCAGCGGGAAGATCATGGACCTGGGGCCCAGCGAGTACACACTCCAGCGGGGCAGAGAGCGGCTGGTAGCGGCCGCGCAGCACAAAGAGCAGCAGACCCCTGAGCCAGCCAGCTGAGATGACCTCACGGCACGGCCGAGGTAGAGCACACTGTTTATGAAAATAAGCTGTCTCTTGGACAGGGCTACGGTGTCTGTCCTGCAGGCCATGTTAGAGAATGTAAATGGGACAAAAGGGTTAATTTCTGCACTGTTTGCTAGCTGCTCAGATAAACCATCTGCATCCAAGCCAAAGTTTGTTTTTGGAGTGGAGACTAGATGGTTACTAAGTAACAGTAACCTCAGTTTCAAAATAATTCAAGCTTTTCCGGCAGTTCACTTTTACATGTGACATTACTGATCTACACGGACACCACAGCAATCGCTGTCAGGTGTCTGCTTGTAATATACACGGGTTGCCATTATTTTAGTCTCACGTAGACAGACCTATCTCCACAGCGCTGCGTCAGCGCTGCAGGAAGGTCTGGATCCAGTGAGTTTTCACTCTTGGATCGGGAAGAAAACTCGCCCCGGATACAGCGACGGTGCTTCTGCAAAACAGTATCGGGAGGGAACTTGTTTTGTTTTTACACGAAAATGTTGTAAACATATTCTTTGTAGGTCTTTGCAATAATTCACCGAAAGAACAGAGCAATCCTGCCTTATTGCACGATCCAAATCTTCTTCAGAACTTGTCATTTTCAGCGTGTAGGTTGATAGTTCGGAGGCTGTTGTTTGTTTCTCGTAGTGACTTTGAGAACGGGAACACGGTGGGGAGGGACTTAGTAAGGCTTTATCGAGGCACTGTTCACCCGGTAAGCCAGACTACCTTTTATTTATACTGTGCTAATTCCCCACTGAACGTTCATGATATCATTAGATCTGATATTACGGTTTGCTTTGCATCGCAGAAGACCTGCACCTTGACTTGAGGTTATTTAAGGCAAAAAACACTGTTGGATAATCATGTACTTGATCTGGTATTTAAAGGGGACATATACTAATTGTCAGGTTTATACTTGTATTTTGGGTTTCTACCAGAACATGTTTACATGTTTTAATGTTCAAAAAACACATTATTTTTCTCATACTGTCTGTCTGAATATACCTGTATTCACCCTCTGTCTGAAACG
>JAOVVB010034176.1:0-30380 GCA_028570985.1 Heterobranchus longifilis
TGCAATGACGGTGCAGACACGCCAAGAGCGCAGATGCAGAAGACCCAGAAATGCTGACCAATCAGAGCAGACTGGGCGTTTTTGGGAAGGGGGCTTAAAGAGACAGGGGCTAAAAACACAGGTGTATTCAGACAGTATAAATAATATGTTTTTTGAAGATTAAAGCGTGTTAACATGTTCTAGTAGAAACCCAAAATACAAGTATGAACCTGAAAACCTGCATAATATGTAACCTTTAAGATTTAATCTACCGACACACCACATTACTTCCAAGAAAAACACGCCGACGCCAAGACACATTTTTTGTCTTCTTTTAATAACAAAACAATTAACAATATAAAAAAGTATGTGATGAAAACCATAATAAAATACTTAAACTGCTATGGCAACAAAAACATTCACAATTCTTTCAACATATCTGTCTTTTCAGCTTTTAATACAAACTATTTTCACTAAACTCTGCAACCTAAATGATAGAAAGTAAATTTAGGAGGCAAACAGCTACAGTACAGAGCGATGCTTTAAGACTTTAAGACAACCAAGACAAGGCCTTGAGATTGAGACTGTGCTACTGAGTTGGTCATCTGTCTTATAATAATATATCTGGCTCTAAGTTGTGTGTACATTTAGGATTTAGACATAAATAGATGTTGGGTTTTGCAGACATGCTCCACATGGAATCACTGAATCACTCCAAACAAAATGCCATGCTTCTGTTTTTTAAGACTTGGAAATCACACATTTGATGAGTCATTACATAACTATGTAACAAAATATATCCGTCATTATTCAGCATGGCCCAGTCTTTGTAGTAGTTTACATCTGTCTCCGTATTTTGCTGGAAATGTGAACCGTCACTAACGTCCCAAAATAAGGAACTGAAATGCTCCAATTAATTTCACATCATGCCCAAAGCCAGAAAATAAATTCTCTGTGTGAGTAAAAGGCAACGATGCAAAGTGTTGTCAAGGACTTCCGAGATCTTTCACGTACAGGAACATCGACAGTTCACGGGGTTAACGTTTGGATTTTCTCATTAACTGCTATAGTTGGTCCCGCAGTCAGCAGCTTCAGACGCTGGGGGCGGGCTGAGCCTGCTGCTGAGGGTTGCTGGCGGCTGTGGGAGTGGCCTGTCGGGGAAGCGTGTACATGGCGCCCAGGAACTGATCTGCAATGCGTCCGGCCTCGCGGAGCCCGCTGAGCAGGGCGCCGTGAACTGTAGCGGGGTAATTCCTGATGGTGTGCTCCCCGGAGAAGAAGAGACGAGGGACAGGCTGAGAGGGGAAAAAGGGAAAAACCGCATTGAGATCTTTGTTGGATTGTACCGACATAATAAAGAATTAAAAGACAACAGGGGGTTGGAGAGAAGAAAACGTGTGGTAGTGAACTGCCAGAACTCATCAGTCAACACATAAATATGACTCAATCAGCATGCCAGCATCAAAACATCTGTGTGGAGAATAAACGGTTCTGCTTTGGTTTGGTTGGGTATTGTGGGCAGGATGGGATGCCTTTTCTCCCTCGCTTTCTCACACACACACACACATGTATAAACTGACAGTCTCGCCCCAAACACAAACTCAGGATTCTGCAGCGATAGTTTTTTGCGTACCTGTGAGGCTCCCGGTATAGCAGGGCCAGGCGTGATGGGTTGTGCCATCAGGTCGTAGTCGTTACCCGAAGAACCTGCCGCGACGTACGAGTAGGAGCCCCGAGCCCAGGGGTCTGCACGCCAACGAGTGACCACAGTTTCCTTTGGCTGCCATGACGACAAACAACAACACATACTTCTTAGGAGTTTCCATGATGATATTAGAGGGACCTGTAAACAGCTGGATGGCAAACAGTTCCAACGCTGGCCTCCACGCATATGATTTTATCCCATTTGAAAACCATAAGCGAATGATTTATAATGACGGGTGGTTTGGATACGACTCCACTTGCGAGTGCCTTTCACATGTGCTCGCTGTGTAAAGTTGCGCTGGTTATGGGGGTCAATGACATTCCACTCAAAGTAGTGGAAAAACCAGAGAAAACACTAATGATGGAGCTTAAAAAATAAAAACCCACCGCTACTTTTCTGTAAACAACAAACAAATGATTAATGAAGTTAGTATTTGGATAATACAGCCAGCTTTGTCAAACTGTGCGGACATCGTGTTTGAGAGGAATAAACAATCCGGTATGTGGACAAAGAAACGGACAAACAAATGTCACAGTGAACATTGATGGATTGGAAATAAATAGTATGTTTACATGCACACTAATATTCTACTATTTTACGAATATGCCTATATTTCGAATTTGATATGGGCCATGTAAACAGCACATGCCTTTTTCCCAAATATAGCATTTTCCGATTAAGACCTGTGGGATATGCTGGTATTATTCAGATTTTAGAAGCATTCTTTGGACATGTATGCAGCACATTCAGAATATGCATCTCAATTGGGGTTTTTTCTGCAGTTTGTGACAGTTTGCGCCCTCTTGCCTGTTTATGATTAGCTCTGTGCATTGTTAAACTAGCCAACAGTTTGCACGGCTGATGCCCAAAAGAAGGAGAAACACACCTACTTTTAAACATTATGAAAGATTTGGATATCAACTGTTTTTTTGGATATGTGTAAACATCCTAACGCCGAACTTTTCATGAAGATGGTTGAAGGAATGAAAGAGGGAGGCTGTGTCAAGAAACAAGAAAACTTAGAAAAAAAATCCTGTTTTGATGGCTGCATGTAAATGAGAACATTAGTGGAATATTCCTGTTCATTAGCCATGTAAGCAGCTTAGTGGGAATATTGTCTTTTTTTGGAATAAAGGCAAAAAATGGAATATTTTGTGCATGTAAACGTAGTCAGTGATTGTCTTTATCATAGGTGATGCACAGACGTACCTGTGGTACAGCGCTGCTTCCAAATATTCCTTTGAGAATGGCGAGGCAGCGTCCCACGATCACGTCGTCGCTGATGTTCTCCATGATGCCGGCGGCCTCGCCGGCCATCAGAGCGAGGAGGATCGGGGCTGAAAAAGAGAAAAAGGCGCGATTTGTTACAGAGAAGAGAAGCAAAAGGACACACGTGGACATGAAATATATCTCGATACCACATCACTCTGCAGTGTGAAACTAAACAGGGATCTCTCGTCACCTTTGTAGAGGTTCCAGAAGAGGAAGAGTTCGCCCCGACTTGCTGTGGTGGAGCCGACGTGACCGAACAGGTTGACACTGGGATCCCAGAACACGCGGTCAAAACACAACACCACCTTCAGAGAGAGAGGGAGGGAGAGAGAGAGAGAGGAGCACAACATATCAACACAACAATCACAGTGCTTATTTGAATCAAAAAGCTCAATGGCCTGTGAAGCACTCGGGCTCAGCACATTCGCTGCCGTCACTAGTTGTGGATGTGTGAGTGGTAGAGCGCCCTCTGCTGGAGGCACCGCAGTAGTAGCAGCTCAGATTGCATAATAATGCAGTATTCTCCTCTGTGCTGCAGTAGAATTAGGAGATAAAACTACTCTGCTGCAGATGATGCTCAGCAACAGAGAGAGAGTGCAAGAGCTGGCGGGTCAGTGTGTGACGCAGGACGAGCACGCTGATCCGATTACAAACACACGGGCAAAAAGCACCTCGATATACTTTTACACATTGCCCATGCCACCCTTTTCAATCCCCACTCTCCATCCTCCTCCCGAGCCCAGATGGAAACCAGGATATGCAATATCACCTCGGCAAGGAACACAAATTCTGAATACTCTTTGTTTTTTTGGCCCTTTACCACTGAAGGTCAAGTTCCGAGCGTAAGGACACTGCAGCAGAACGAGAAGCAGGAGATCCTCTCTGTGGAACAAAATCCTCCGTCCTCCCGGACGCACACTGCATGATTTAAAACCCGACTTGAACTCGTGACTCATTTCAAGACCGGAGAGTTTGCACTGGTCTGCACAAAATGTGGCAGATCACACTTGGCACACATTTTCCTGCAGTGGGTAAGGGGGGGGGGTAGTTTTAAAATCTTTGTGCCTCCCACTCAAACTACTCAGGGCCGACTTGATTATATAAAACGTGTTCAGGTTTTATATAGAGACTAGAATCTGGACAAATCAGAATGAGATCCTGTAGTTTGGTGAACTAGTCAGGGGTAGAGCTGCACAATATATCATTTTTTTCTAAATTACTCAATGACTCAATGTCAACTTGCGCGATAAACGCACCGCAAAAGAAAGAGTATTGGTAGAAAACTGCTTAAAATGTAACTATGATTTTTTAAATTTGTTTTTATAAATGGTGCCTTTGTTTGAAATAATTTGCTTTAATTTTTGTTTATTCCGCAAGCAATTTGTTGTATTTTAGCAGTAAAAAGAAAGCAGCAGAAAGACAGAACTGAGTACACTTTAATTCTATTTCTCCTAAGTAATATCATTATCACGTTATTCAACAATGTTATCGCATTTTTGCATATTTTCCTCATATCGTGCAGCCCTAGTTCGGGGTAGCAGGACAGAAGGAAACCAGCTCCGTCTGTGATAAATGCCAACTGAGCGCCGTACCTTGTTGAGGTTGCCGAAGCCCATCCTCTGTATCGCAGACGTCTTCCACTCGGGCAGCGGGGGGACAAACTGCACCGCGGGGGGCTGCTGCTTCAACACGCCGAGCGGCAGCGTGCACAGCACAGCGTCACACTTGTATATGAAGGTCTGCGTCGTGGAGCGAGTGTTGACTGCTATCACCTCGCAGCCTGGAGACAGAACAGATGAGTTCACACTTTGTACATCAATTATGAAATCCGCAGTGGAGCTTGTGGCCAAAAGCAGCAGAAGACACACGTACCGGAGGCTGTATACCGGACCTGCCGCACTGCTGTGTTTAGTTTGATGTCCAAGCCTTCAGCCAGGGCCACGGGAACGCAAGAGTAACCATTCCTTACTGTCAGGTGGCTGCCCGTGAACTCAAAGTCATCATCCTGTGGATACATTAATAACCCATTAATCACCCCAAGTAGCTCAATAACGTCCTACAGTCGTAAAAACAGAAGTATCTCGTAGTGAAACTAGCAATAACTTGTTACGCAGGCAGGATTTTTTAGAGGCCCGAGGGTCTTTGCAATGCAAGACCATTGTCAGGACTACACAGTTACGACATTTCAAAACGGGTACATGTATATACCTGATCCCAGTGCTTGAGCGAAAGGGTGGAGAGGGGCGTAGCGTTGGCAAACTCCAAGTTGGCAAAGTGCCAGTCCAGGATCTGCCGATCCCTGGATGAGAGGTAAACATCACTGTGGGAAAGAAAAGGAAGGAAAGAGACATGGTGATGTAAACTGACAGCTATTCACACATCAGAGGGACAGGTTTACTCATGCAAAAACTCAAGGAGCGAAACTCAAACTGATGCAAACGTAATTATACATATTTGAACATAACTGGAAACTAAACAGTAGGCAAATTGCCACAGGACATAGAGGTAAACATCTGTTGTTATGGGCTGCAGGGCTCCAACAAGCAATCATCTCTTATTAGCATTAAGGACAGACTAGCTGGATTCAAATAAGTGCTCCATGTAATTATTTATTACAACTAAACATTGCACACCCTGGGATGTTTTTGCCTTCGGTTCTCAAATATACTTTAAATAAATAAAGTTTACTGATGTGAAAAAATAGAAACTTGGGCATTTCTAATGACAAAATAGAGCCAAGTATGACCAAAACATATATTATGGTGTAATTTAACTATCGTCCATAATGACATATATATACACAGTGAAGGTAGTTTCATAATAAATTGTGATTAAATAGAGTGTGATTTAAGCATTAAACAAAAGAATGTTTGCATGCTGAGAAAAGATGGGCGAACAAACAGAGACGAGATCAATTTCATTCTGGTCATTCGACCCTCATTCCTCCCTACAGTCGACTGCCGTGACGCACTTTAACTTAATGTGATAATAAAAGGAAAAGCAGTAGCAGCTAGACTGGTTACCTGGGTGGGTTGGCCTCCAGCTCCTGCAGCTTCTCCTCCAGCTTCACCTGCATCTCCACCAACTCATCGTACTCCTGCAGGGAGAAGGCACACAGTGTACAGCATCACTGCCAGGAAATACTGAGACAGTGACAATTATTTTATCTCACAGATTTTATCATCATGAATATTTACCACCACAATTAAACTCACAAATGAGCTAAAAGTAAATGAGAAAATGAATTGAAAAGCAAATCTGTTTTGTTACAATTTTGGCATGTTGACGATTTTCAGCTACAACTGACAATTAAGGTTTATTTTAATGTTACAATATTATTAATAGAGCTGCAAAGATGAATCGATTGGTTGCCAACTTTTGTTAATTGATTAATCGGTTTGTCATTTTTGAGAAAGTCAGTCAAAATTCAAAACAAGACATTTGCAAATAGCATCTTGGGCTCTGGGAAACACTGATCCACATTTTTCACCATTGTCTGACATTTCATAGATCAAACTAATCGATTAATCGATGAAATAACCGACAGATTAATCTGCAATGAAAATAACCGTTAGTTGTAGCCCTAATTGCTAATGTGCTAACATTTCACCATTACACACTAATTCTAAAAAACAATATTTATCACACTGACTTGCTGTCAGACTTTAGGAGCTGGTGAAGTTTTTAACTAGGTGAGCGTGTGTCGCATGCGTGTGTGTCACATGCATGTGTGTGTGTGTGTGTGTGTACAAGGTACACACCCAGAGGGTTTCAGGTCATGCAGAAAGGACAAGCAGTCTTGACAGAAAGGGCTGACTCAACCTGTTCATCGGTTCACCACAACAGATCCAACTACAGCAGCAGAGTCTGGTAATACCACCTACCGCGCCGCCAGGACACACAGCTCCACTGAGTCAAAGTCTACAACATTTTACATCCTAATGACCTGGGGAAAAACTGGAAAATATCCCAACAAAAATATCCTGACACCGCCTTAAAACCTTGTTATATGGTGTAGTCATGCATGTCATCATGAGCACACACAAACACACACGCTCTTAAATGCTCATTGCTGAAAGTGTGTGTGTGTGTGTACATCCGCAGGCATGAAGACAGTCAGACCGTGATGCAAAGCCTTGAAGTGGTTTCTCAGACAGCGGATGGGTAGCAGACAAACTCAGTTCAGACACCAGCTGTGTTTAAACCAACTGAAACCTCCTTCTAAAATACACACGTAGCAGTAGTGGAGGTGATTTATCTGAAGCAAAAATAAAACAGCAGCGCTCGCTCTAATAATACATCCTACCGAGGCATTAAACCACTTAAACACAGCCTGTCTGGTTTACTCAGAGAGCACGGCATTAAAATTCTGTGAGGCATCCACCCTGACCGAGCAGTCCATAAAATACTTATGCATTATAATACTGCTACAAATGATTTGATCTACAGAGCAAATGCGAAGTTTCTGTCCTGCAAACTGTGGTGGTTGACCTTCTACCCCTGCAGGTACAATATCTAATCATCAACAAAAGGAAATCTAATATTGCTTCAAAGTAGTTCAAACTACAACAACTGAAAACACCCCCCAACACCACAAACACAGTTGGAAATAGTTCGCTTTTAAACATAACTGCCTTGACTCAATTATTTTTTAAGTCCTGCAGCCTGGAAGTAATGAAAGCATCACATAGGAATCTGTTCTGGACAACAACCAGCAACTTGTAACTTTCTTGTATGTTATTTTTCAGCTTTTTGATGATCACATTTCTCTCTTTTCTTTTTTTCTCCCCCTGAAACAGTGTTTGAGCTCACTTTGCAGAGCGATGTGAGGTCCCGGTGCTTGCTCTTCACCAGGAACTCAGCGGTGATATCTCTGGGTGGTTTGACTTCACTGGCCTCTTTATACTGCTGATGGAGCTCCTTCACCCGCTCCTTAGTGGACACCATCCGAAAAGGAAAAGAAGTCATGAGACGATGGCAGATGCAGATAAGCTGTCAGACTGCCATCAGTTACTACAAGTGTACTCTGTCTATTAGCTCCTCTTATAGTAAAATTAGCCACATGGCTAAATCTGGCACATTTACATGCTGGACTTAAGTGCTCATGTTAATTAATGTGCATTGTCCCTTCTTAAATAAACATAAACATAAACCAATGGACAGATGTTTGCCAAATTTAAGCAGTAATTAAATGTTGACAGTCCAATTTTTACTCCTTATCTTTAACCAACATGACAAATAAAATGGAAAATGAAAGGTTCTTCACCACTTTCCAAGATTTCCCTTTAAGTACTCTTAAAGGAATAGTTGAATATTTTAGGAAAACACCTATTTGTTTCAGAGTTAGATGAAAAAGATTGATACCAACCTTACATCTGTACTCTAAATATGAGTCCAGGCATCACTGTGAGAAATAGTTCCCCATTTTGTAACACATTAACTCGTGATCTTTAGAGGTGCGGGTAGACCAGGTTAACCGTTAACCCCTGCATGCAGTCTTTATGTTATGCTCGGCTAACCGCCCGCTGGCTCGAGTTTAATCTTCTCATCTAACTCTCAGCATCTCTTGCTGTGATCGTCATCAGCAGCATCCGTATTGTTGGTGCAAATAGTAAATTGTGGTGTATTATTTTAAACAATGTTTCTTTACTACTTGTTTTGCAGGTTAAGTCTTGTGGCGCTGTGGGGAATTCTGGCAACAACCACTTAAGCTGTGAGTGGCATTTCCTTTATTTTTTTAAGAAGTGTTAAATATGTCTACGTTCAGACAGCCATCACTGATATAGAGTGTTTTATCAGTAACATGGGTCCTCTGCTCTGCAGTGTACAGAAAAGACATTTTCTGGTATCCCGTTCCCAACCAATCAGGAGAGAGGATTCCAGAAATTTATTTTCCGTTTACTGCAGAGCGGAAGGACTGGAAAGACCCACGTTACTGACCAAACACTCTAACACTCTATTATCAGTGATGCTGTCGGAATGTAGAGCTATTTAACACTTATTTTAACAAAGTGTAAATCACTTACAGCACCTTTATAATGACATTATAAAATGTGTTTAAGACTGCTGCCCCCCAAAAACCTTAACGTGTGCTCACCTTGTTAAGAAGATCCCTGAGATCTTCCTGAGTCTTTACAATCTTCTTCCAATGTTCTATTTGCTCGTCTTTTACATGCTTCTCCTGCAGCCTGCACACACACACACAAACACACACACAAGATTAGGATTAGCGTGCATCTGTATACATCTCTTCTTTGGGTACACACATGCAGGATACATCTGTCATCCTCTCTCTCTCTCTCTCGTGTGTGTGAGCTCATGTTAGTGTACACTGTACTCACTGTATGACCACCTCCAGTGCCTGTCCCAGAGAAACAGGTTTGTTGTTGAGGAAGTTGAAGTCCAGCTGGTGGCTGAGGAAGGACGTGGCCTCCAGCAATCTGTTGAACTCTTGCTCCACCATCTCATCTTTTTCTTTTGGCACCTGGACACACACACACACACACACACACACACAATCACACAACAAGGACACCGGGCCGTCAGTCACAATAATGACAGCAGTGATGGAATAGAATAAGAATCAGTAGGAAAAGCATGCCAGACTAAAGCTATTATAACTGGTACAATAAGCAGAATTTAACTAGAAAATGTGATGTTTTGATGTAATTTAAAGCATTTATACATCACTCCATAATCCAACTTGTAACCGAGTCTATTTCTTCTCTTACAGGGACATGCATTTAAGTCACAGATTCGCTAATATAAGCAGAAGAAGCATAGGTAAGGAATGTAATACATAAATAAACCAATACATACACTTGTGCAGCGTTCACCCTTGAGTACCAGAAGATTAACATGGAAGAGGTTGAGAAGACAAGGGGGGGGGGGGGGAAGAGAGAACATATTAAGTAAACAAAACTTTAACCTCAAACAGGTTTGCACAAAAGTAAAACATGTACATTTAATTTGCCTTTTCCTGCAGAGGAGGAAACCAGTTACACATGATGTGGGTGCTTCGTGAGCCCTGCTGGCTCGTCTCTACTTCAAGTGCCCCGAACACGAACCTAAACATCCTACTACTGTTGCTGCCACTTGACGGACAGAAGGGGGGGGAGGGGGGGGGGGACAATGTTTAATGACATTGGGTTATATCTGTTGTCTGCCCCGAAAGGAACCGGAGCTGTTGTTGATGACACGCAAGGGTAAGCACTTAAACGAATCCACCGTTCATTGTGTTTCTGTGGCTCATGGAAAGCCAGATCCCAGCCTCGGGACAAGTCTTGGAGAACAGCTATAAACCCAAAACGCAGAGCACTTTTATGCCAAGAGGGGAACTGGTGTGTATAAGTAAACATCTTCTGTTAAAGGAAGTAAACAACACAAGGTCCTGGTTTCAAAGATGTAATTTAGATACACGTGTCTAATGTAGCCAGAGGTGAGCTGTTTGATCATAGCTAAAAAATGGCAGTATGACTGAAGCTGGTAGATGTTTTTCCAGGCATCAGCTGATTGGACGAATAACATGCATGACCCTGCTGCCATTAGACTCTTGCCATCTATCAAACTGTGAAATCATTTATTGATTATATGAGAAAACCTGGGGGTTTTTGCAGACAACAATCAACAGAAAATCAAGATTGTTTTGCAACTTCTGTAGATATTCAATCACTCATAAAGTATCTCTGGATTCTACTTGTTTTTATGAGAAACCCCGAGGAGCTTTGGCATGATAATGGACAAGAGGCAACTCAATTTACTGATTAAAAAATGTCGTTATACTCACAGCCTGGCCATTGGCTTCATACAGTGGACACTTCTGTTTAATCTTGGCAAGCTCCATGTTAACCTGCTTGCTGATGACTGCCATGGGATTCCCACCTGAATAAGCAACACACACACACAATTGACAAAGACACGGCATAAACATGGACCATAACACCCTCTACAGGTAGATTTTAGCAACTGTAGAATCTCTTTGAGTACTATTATCTGACTGTTAAAAGCCACTGCCTCAAATCATGCATCTGTGGTGATCTGTCATTGTTAGACACTAAAAGTTTATAGAATGATTTCTATGACTTCAGTATTGACACAAAACTTTATCTGTCTCTTACCCAGCCCCGTCACCACCATGGCTCCCAGATCAGCAACATAGTTGCCCTTCCTAAATGTGGCCACTCTCCCTCCAACACGGTCCTGCATGACAAAAACAAGGTACGTGAGTCACTCGAATGGTTAAAACATATCTATAAATGCTATTATATAGAGTGCATAGAGGGTGGCACTAATCTACCAATGCTATCAATTATAGAAATACAGTAAATGTTTTACAATCACAAAATTATTTATACCAATAGCTGTCGGTTAAGAAAATGTGACAAAACCACAAATAGACCTGAAATACCAGATTGATAGAAACTCTGTTGGTGACCTACCCTGGCCTCCAATACTGTAACATCCATCCCGAAGCTCTGCAGCTGTCTGGCTGCAGCGAGGCCAGACACACCTCCACCAATGACTATAACCTTCCCAGTCTTCTTAGCTGCAACAACAAGCAGGGGGGGTACATTAACTGGGTGTGCTCACACTATAGACCATTCCCAGGTCCGTGTCTCTGAATGATTTTGTCTACAAGCCAGCAGCTAGTAAATCCAATCACTTTTGTAAATCAGATTTCGATTTTTGGGGGTAAAAGCCCAAGATATTTTGGCCTTGTAGAATACATAAATTGTACCAACATTTAGCTAATGGTTCGTGTTATTTTACCAGTGCAATGAATGAAGTGGACTTACTGGGTAAAGGTTTGACCCTCTTGTAAATGCCAAAGTTGATGAGACCATGTCTTTCTAAGTAGCTGTGTATTCTATGGACCAGCACAGCATCACCTAAAAAAAAAAAAAAAAGAGAACGAAAGGCACATCAAATCTCAACTTCTGTATGACTACAATATACTTGTGAAAAAAGAAAAACATGCAAATGTAGAAAAAGAAAGTTTAATTTAATGTCTTACTGTTGTATGGAGCTTCGAGCTGCTGCGCTGTGGCCTCAAAGGTCAGCTGGATTTTCGGGTTGTCCAGCCACAGTTGGAGCTGTATGAGGTTAATATGGATCAAGACAGTAGTTCATATGTTTAAAACAATGATCCCACAGTCCTTAGTTTTTGAACACAGCGTAATGTGTCTGCACTTACCGTACGGTTACGGATGTAGAGGAAGACCTTCTGAGTCTGCTGGGGACCGCTGATGATGTCAGGGAAGCAGGCGGCCTCCTGGGATGTCATGCGGTCATGTGGAAGACGGCTCTGGAAAGCAGCTCCTTCTACACCTAAAAATAAACACACATATCACTATTGTATTAACAGCATTGAGTGTAATTTAGGATCCAATTTAAGACCAAAAGTAAGAGCATTCATGTGCAGTGAGCTCCGAAATGAAATCAAACACAGGGTAAATTACCAGACTGTGAAAAGACACAGAGAAGAATCTCTGCATTCTCGCCTAAAGAAAAGATCAGGCTTTTTTTATTACACATTTTACGTTTCTTTCCTCAAGGAAAACATCTGTTTCATTTCACTGCTTTGACATGATGCATCATGTTTCAGACTCACCGGATGGCTCCTCTGGTTCACTGTCATTCTCTTCTTCTGGCGGTGGAGGCGGCGGAGGGATGACCTGCTTCCTCTCTTTCTCCGCCTTGGCATTCCTCTCCTCCTCAGAGTAATATTCGTCTTCCGACAGATTAGCCAGGCTCTCGTCCATCTCGCGGTACTCCACCTGCAACGGTAGGCACAATAAAAGCATCATTAAAACCAGCGTTGCCATGGATTGGTCGGCGTACTCCCACGTCAGTTGTGCCAAAACCTTTCTGGGAGTAATGCTGTATTCACGTGCTCCTCGGATGGTCCCAGTTTCCGAGTTGGGAAGTCGATCCTCCGACTTCGGTGTGTTCATGAGCTTGAAGCGGCTTGAAGTCGGAATGTGGAAAAAACATGGACGCCACATTATTGTCCATCAGATTTTACATGAATTATGGGATTCTATACCTGTTTTATGGTCATTTTATGACTATTTTCCCTTGTAAAGCAATGGGATGACTTTCTTGTGTGCATTCAATACATGGTTGCAACCATATTAGGTCTACACATTTACTACATGTGAGCAAAGAAATTATACAAAAATAAAAAGTCCCTTACCATTAACGTGTTACCGCGATGTCAACTCAGCAACTCATATAGCAAAAATGTTTTCCGATCATTCCGGTATCACATGAACGCAGCATATGAAACAAATTGTTTCTAATTTCCACCACATGCAAGTGAGAACCTGTGACTTCAGATAGAGATCAATATTGCACCTAAAGTTAAAATGACACATGTATTGATCCTTTAAGGCAAGCAAATGGTAATAAAATACAGTGAAATCTGCCACTGCCAGATAAAACTACTGTTTTCCTTTTAAATTTTCACCCATCATATCAGTTTTGGCAGAATCTTGTCCTCTCTCAGCGAGAGGATGGACAACCCTAAAATATTTACTTTTGCTCGCTTGCGACGACTCGTTCTGCGAACTTCAGCTGAGTCTTGGTCTGCCCCCCCAGGCCCTGCCTGGTGAGGCAAAGGGGCTCCTCCAGGTTCCCCACTAGGGGATGACCTCTCCTTTTTCTTTACATCCATAGGGCCTGCAGCCGAGGCTGACGTGCTAGTCTGGGCATCAGCAACCGGGGGCCTATCACCTCCCGCTGCTCCCACAGTAGAGGAAGAGGAGGAGGAAGAGGAGCCAGCATCTGACTTCTTGCTAGACAGCATCATGGAGGATGTTGGAGGCCTCTCCTGGACAAAGGGGGGAACAGAAATTGGATGAAAACCATCAAAATGAAAACATACAACAGCAAGTTATGATGTTTTATCAAGAGAAATGGGTGAAATTTCAATGTTAAAAATATTATAATCAATGAAAAAAAGATTACAAAATATTCCTAAAAGACAAGATGAAAATGATGAAGTGTGGGTTGTGCGTGCTGGAAACAAACAACCAAAACAAAAAGAACTATTTTTTCCATTTGTGGCATTCCCAAATTAGTTTAAAATGTAAAACCTATAAAATTCATGCCTAATTGTTATTTCACTCATTTACTAGTGATTTTCACATAAAGTAACATTTGTTTACAACCCTCATGTCAACTGGTCACTTTGCTGTTGAGGGCAGTGAATGCACCTGCAACAAAAGGCTGATAACCACCATTAACAATACTGTCTGGCTTGATCACATCTGCATCACTAGATGATTTTAGCGGACTGTGCATGAATGTCATGGTTTATGAAATGAGGGCTCCATGGTTACAGTAACCTTGTCTTGTTTTACCCATTTCTCCGTGCACCTGGTAATATCCATTCAAACACTAAGAAATGAAGACAGAACCAGAAATATGGTTACGATCAGGACCAACTGGACAACAAATGTTGGCCTTTCACATTACATCAATTGAGATTTAGCTACACATTGTGAATACCTGCTAGCATAAAATATCTTCTGAATATTACAAGGCAATCAGATCAAATGTGTTTCATCGTAGATCACTGGTTCATCAGAACGTTAGCCAAGTGAGGATACCTACTCGAGAAAAGCTGAAAAAGCTGAACGAGTGCCCGTATAAACCCTGGTGTTTGTTTGATTAATTCATTTAAACAGGACACCGTTAGTCCGACACCTCTATTGTGCCGAGACCGTAAGTAGTTCCTAGATTGCCATCCTGACCAAATTGACTTTTGCTAGCAAGCTAGCAGCAGAATGGAAGCTATGGCTATCGACGTTAGCTTGCGTTAGCTAACGGTAGCTTTGTTTATGACAGTGACTTGCATATAGCACAGATGTATTGCAGAATACGATATTATATTCATTTAATATGATTGCAACAAAAGCTGTACTGCCAACATAGATTCAATCGCTTCTAAATGTATTTCCATTCAAATGATTATTACGAAACCATGCTAGGTTAGCTAACGTCGCTAACAATGAGACTAGCACCAACAGTGGCACAGTAGCAGGTGCGACCTAGTGAAAAAAAGAAAGCTTCCAAAGGGATCGGCTTTGATAAACTGGCCGAATGTTAGATAGACTTCCATACAGCATGGAGCATTGATTTTCTTTTAATAAAGGCAAGGATTAAATATTGAAAATATTAATATTACCTCTCAGTCCTCCGAAAATGTCAACACAAAAGACGGCACAGTAGCAGGTCTCCTTTCAATGAACTCTTTCGTGATTGGTGGATCGAAAACGTTACTCAATACCACTCATCGGAAACGATTGGTCAAAAATAACTGTCAATCAAAAAAGTAGGCGGGGATTTAATGCTTAAAACTACTGCAATGGATTTTTTTAAGAGTTCGCGTTTATTAATTAATGTTTCAAGCACATATGCCGATTGTTTTTCAGGCATAAAATTAAAAATTGTTAAAGTTTCCTTTTATTTGGGATTCCGCCCTGTTTATCGACAAAATCTGATCCCAGCTCTGCAAACAAACTGACGTCAGTGTGGAGGAAGAACAGGATGGGCAGGGAAGGTGGGGTTAGACAGGTAAAGGTAAGCTTCACCGTCGCGCCTACTACTCAGGGAAACATACCGACGTTTTGTTGACTCCTTTGTTTCTCCATTTTGAGCCGCCTTTGTGTAAGTAACATGTAAAATTCAGATGTAAATCGTGAATGTATGTGTTTGTGCCTTACTTTTACCATTTCACTTTGCCAGCGAGTTTAAAAGTGAGATAAAAATCTGTCCGCGTGTTGCTCTCGGCTAATCTGGGTGTTGTTGGTAGTTAATTAAGATTCAAGATATTTTTTGTGTGTGGTATGAGGCCTTTTAGAGGTGTGGTGGGCTATTCTGTGTTGTAAATAAAGTATATTAATCGTTGCAGCTGTCTGCAACTCAAAAGTGAGAGTAGACACTTGAAGTAGCAGAAATGGGGAAGTGTTTAGTGTCCGATCCAACGGGGGGAATTAAAGGCTCATTCATCTGCAGGGAGATTTATGTGTTTACCATGGCTATTAGGCTATATAATACACACCAAGTAAGTGTGTACACATAGGCCTACAAGGGATTTAACTCTTTATGTTACTTTCAGTCACAGAAATAGACAGAACAGCTAAAAACAATATAAACATGAACATTGACTACTATGTACAGATCAATATGTATCAAAAAGTATCAACCACACAATGAATTTGTAGACTGTAGTGCAGTGGTGCAGAGTGCAGAGTAAATATGGAATAGGTTGCTTTATATCCATGAGGTAGTTGGATTTTGCAGTATATACAGTCTACTTATGTTCATATTGACAGTGATGATATTTACATGTCAAAACCTATAAAAAATATACGATTTACAGGTACAGTGGATCTAACAGATCCGAACAATGGTGAAGCAAGAGAAGGAGTTAGCCAACCGGCCTGACAACACCGCCTTCACTCAGCAGAGGCTTCCGGCATGGCAGCCCATGCTCTCCGCTGGCATTGTCATCCCAGGGTTTGTCCTCATCGGCCTGGCGTTCATTGGCATTGGCGTCGCTCTCTTTGTCACTTCCCGGAGCATCCAGGTGTTGGAGGTACGACTGTGACCACTGAACACACAATCATGCTGGATATAGTGAGGGTCAGATGTCACCAGCAAAACGAGAAGAAGAGACAAATATGTTAACTGGGTTTAAGTGAACAAACCTTAAGTCAATATTAAAACAAAGGTGTTGAGATGGAAAAAAAATGGCGTACAGTCCAAAATTACACTGCTCACTTGTAAGCGATATTGTACTGTTTAAAGAGGTGTGGTGTCCGTAACACCCGATGGAGATAGGTGTTGTAGCCATCAATAATTAATAAATACCTTTCTTTCCTACACAGATAGACTACACTGGGGTTGACACAAACTCTCCATGCTTCAAGTGCTCTGACCCAGATGTCAAGAACTGTTTGTGCAACCTGGACTTCAACATTGACCGTCTATTTAAGGTTGGCGCTTTGCATAAATACATTAACACAAAAACAGTAATGATGACTCCTGCCACTGACGCTTCACTCGCTGTGTTTTTGTGATTCTGTTTTCCTCCACAGGGACCCGTGTTCTTTTATTACGGTTTGTCCAACTACTTCCAGAACTACAGAAGGTACGGTGTGTCCAGAGATGATAGCCAGCTGTCTGGAGATCTGGATAACTTTAAGGTGAGTTTACAACAGATGATATTGAAGGAAAAAAAACACACACAACACAACAACTAAATCCATATGTTCTCAGTTGGAATAAAAATACTTTAAAGATATGCTGAGTTGAGTACAAATATGCTACGTTTTTTCACCTTGGTCAAACATATAGGTGCAATTTATATATTTTTTTACAGGGCTCCTACAGGTGCTGGAAATCCTTGAAAACACTTGAATTTAATGTGGTGTTTTCAAGGTTTGAAATGTGCTTGGATGAATACAGTGCTTGAAACTGCTTGAAATTTAGGTTCTATAGGATGCCAAGTCTACTTATAAACAGGTGACACATTTTGAAACATGAAACTTTTGTTTAAGTTGTCACCCTTCATTAGAATGCTGTCGCAAAACATAATTTTGGTTGTTTATAGCACAGTGGCACCTGATTTAATGTGACGAAGAAGTCAAATAAACATTATACTGTACGTACTGTATATAAATATGTAATTTACCACAGCTGTAAGGTGTTGGAAAAGCTTGAAAATGCTTGAAAAGTGCTTGAATTTGACTTTGGAAAAGGTGTAGGAACCTTGTTTTTTATCTGTACTTTTTTGTAACTTGGCTCAGTGGTCAGCACTGTCGCCTCACAGCATGGAGGTACTGGATTCGATCCCAGGTCTGGGTGGGGCCTTTCTGTGTGGAGTTTGCATGTTCTCCTTGTGTTTGCATGGGTTTCCTCCTGGCGCCCGGTTTCCTCTCACCACCAAAACACGTGCTGTAAATGCGCTGTAAATGGGGAAGGCTGTGTTAGGAAGGGCTTTCAACAATGTACAGAAACCTGAAGCTGCGTTGGTGGTACCTCATGCTGTTGCCCATCTGTAATACAAAGAGTTCAGCTGATTTATTTGAGAAATGAAAACACTGTTCTGTCTCTGTCGAAGACTCCCGAAGACACCTGTGCACCTTATGAGTATGACGGCAACAAACCAATTGTACCATGTGGCTCAGTAGCAAACAGCATGTTCAATGGTATGTAAGGTCTTTTAAAATGAATTTGGATTCAAGTTTGTTTGCTGTGTTATGTGGAAGTATTAATTTGTATTTATTTTTTAAAGACACCTTCGTGCTGTATCAGATTGTCAAAGGAGTAAAGAAGCAGGTGCCCCTCGATGGAAAAGGTATCGCTTGGTGGACAGACTACAACGTCAAATACAGAAACCCCAGCATCGCACCTCTGAAGAACGCATTCAACGGTAGTAACTTACTTTACTGTAACTGGCTGTCTGCTCTGTTTAAATAGTGCTATGATGCAGATTAATTTCCCCAGTTACCAGAGTTCTATCAAGGGAGTTTGAGTTTTGAAGATGAAATGAACAACTTTGTTTAGTGCAGTAAATAAGGTGTCCTTTTAGATGACATCACTTTCTTTATTTTATTGGGGGTTTTTTTAGAACAAAATGTTTATTCATACTTATGTACATCTTAATTATACACAACTGCTATGTCAAGAAATGAAAAAGAGAAAAGAAAAAGGAAAGAAAAGGAACAAACATAAGCATCCACATAGAGGGGAGTAAAATAAAAGTAAATAAATCAAATAAAAATACCTTCAAATAAACAGGAGTTCGTTTTGGCCAAATTCACAATTAAATCAGTACAGCACCTTATCACGTAGGTAATCCAAAATAAGTAATTACAGGAGCCCATTGATTTAAAAACATGTCTCTCTTGCTGTTATTTTTTCCATTCCACTTTTATTATCCTGTCCTGCCATTGATATAAAGTGGGTAGCAATGGTTAAAGCCAGGATAAATTTATCAAAATCACATTTTAAATAACATACATTTAATATAATGTTTGAAAATCATGATAGCTAATTAAAAGTTTGACTTCTAGGTACTGCCAAACCCTTATTTTGGCCCAAGCCTGTTTACCAGTTGGACACCTCGGACCCCGCTAACAACGGCTTCATCAATCAAGACTTCCTGGTGTGGATGAGGAGGGCGGCCCTGCCAGATTTCAGAAAGCTCTATCGACGAATCACAGAGGGGGATTATGCACAGGGCCTGCCAGCTGGAAACTACTCCCTTAAAATTGCCTACAGTATCCTTTCATACACGTTACAGATTGTGGGATGATTTTAAGGATGGTGCTTGGAGGTATGGACAGTTTAGCATGAGTCCTGTGTTTAGAGATTACATTAACCACGTTTCACTTGAGACCTATTTAATCTTTTTCTCCATTACACAAATGTGTACCGTACATCTTACTTGTTATAATGCAGGCTTAACAGACATCAAAAATGTCAAATGCCAAAACTTGTCTTTTTCAAAATATTGCCACTCACTTTAATGATTAATTAACGATTATTAATAATTTCTCTGGTGTTAAACAAAGGCAGAACTTGAATCATTCTCCTTTTTTATACAAAAAACTTCATAGAGTGAGCAATCAAATGTCATAAGACTTAAGTGTTAAATCAAGGATTTGGTGAAGCAATTTAATTTTGGTCAGAATCAGTTGGTATGATGAAAAACATGGAAACAGAATCCACTTAAAAACTACAAGGACACTCAGAGAGCCAAGACCTCTGCCAAGGCATGCCCTATTTCGCAATGTTAATGTTCCGACTTAAGGGGGTGTTCACGTGAATTTTCCCAGTCGGGAACTTATTTTTCAGATTATTCAAATACCACATGAATGCAGCACAAATGCCCTACCTCGCAGTGCTAACGAAAGTGAAAAATAATTGGTGTATCCGCCCCGTGATTTGGATCAGCTCCAAGATTATAAGGGTTCTTCCATGGCCCATGCATGCTATACACCCTTCCATCAAGTTTCATGAAAATGAATGGGCCAGTGGTTATTCTGTAATCCTGCTGACAAACAAACAAACAAACAAAGTATACACAAGCAAGGGATGATAAATTCAACTCAAATGCATCACTGTGTTGATGTGTGTCTTTTTCACATTGACACATTTGTGCCATCCCTTGTGTTGGGTATGTGGAAGAGGGCACTTTTTATTTGTTTAAAACAGCTAAACCTCATCATCAGGAGGTTTGCTTTAAACAAGAACATCTGTGTGGTTAAAGGAGTTTTACGTTGTTCCCTCCATATGAGAAGATTTACAAAGCTTCAAATCTACCTAAAGGGGTCAGCAATGTAATTTGCGTCACGTAACAACAACAGCAGCTTTTAGTCTAACTTGTTTAACCGGTTGGGCGTGTTTCTGTTTTTACCTGGGGGCAGAGTGAGCACAATGACTCAGGTGGTTCTTGAATTAAGAAAATAAAAAGGCAAATTTTGTGGCATAAGTAAATCTGCTATAGGCAAATAGTCATTTCACCTGATTGATTGCCGTCTACCTGAAGTCTATGAAGCCCTATGTAAATAACTCAGACTTTTCTTTTTTTTTTTTTTTTTTAATTTTGCTTAAATGACCATATCACTGTGTTTACAAGTTCAAACCTCTTAACTACTTGTGAATACTCACGTATACTTTACATTTTTGCTTGCCATTTTCAATGCAAACCAGACAATTCTAGTTGTTCTGGTGTGTTTTTTTTCTACAGTTTTCAGACAGCCATTTCTTTCTGTTCTTTTCTGTACACATTGAAAATCAATTCTTGGTATATCGAGCCTTGGTTCAGTTGTGTAATCCATCACAGTGGACATCAAGTTGTGTATGCAGTTTAAAAACAGATTGATTTGAAGTCTGCACTGCAATAAGTCATTACAATAATGTAACTGATGGATTATACAGCTCAAGAACGTTTCAAATTTGCTTTCTGATTTTGATTAAGTGCTGAAATGAATGGCAGCCAATTTCTAGAAAAAAATACATTCAAATTTTAAACACAGGATGCGTTAAAAGTTGCAAAACCACTGGTTGTTTAATACAGTATCTTAATGCAGGTTGGTATATTGAATACTATAGTGGAAGTAAGAAGGAGTCTCTTGCACATCAGCCTCTCTGCAGACGGAGGTCGGTGCTCACAGAATAGGACACTAAATGAGAAAATTCAATGGGCCACTTCACAGGGACTGCACACAAATCACTTTGCAGATTTATTTTAAAAAGTATTGGCACAAGGTAACTATTTGTGTCCTTTTCTATTTTTGCTGTATATCCTTAACATTTTGTACCCCAGATTATCCTGTTCTGACCTTTGATGGGAGAAAGAAGGTGGTGTTCAGCAACGTGTCCTGGATGGGTGGCAAGAATGAGTTCCTGGGCATTGCCTACCTCGTGATTGGGTCACTGTGCGTGTTCATGTCCATAGTCATGCTCATCGTCTACGCAAAGTTCAAGTTTCCGGAGGAAGAGTGAGTGCCTGGTCATAGACTTTGCTAGAGGTTTATCTACCCTATCAACTTTTTTTTTTCTTCCTTTTTTCCCTTTTTACTCTCTGGAATGATGAAAGCACAGTACAGGGCTCACACAAAGGGGAGTATAGAGCTAGACTCCATCTATGAACACGTTTGTTACTCTGGACATGAAGACGTATCCTGAGGAGCAGAAGACGCCTGGTGTCATTTTATGTGGCAAGACTCGATACTGGAGTTTCCCCATGACTGCAAAATAGGATGCTTTCCAATATGGGTACATGTACTTGAAGTTAGGCTGTCCTGAGGGCAAAAACACATAAAAGTCAGCATTCATTGCTAGTGGAATAGCTGTAAGAGGTGTCTCTGAAATGTGTGCTTTTTATTATCACAAAACGAATTGCCTCCTCATTTTAGGTCAGTAATAATATTAAAGCCATAAACCATTTGATAAGCCATATATTGGACAAGAATGTATACTTGATTGTGTGAGATGTGTATCTTAGCTTTGAAATAATGCTGTAAAATGTGGGAATATTAACTCAGGGATCTGGTGTGCAGTTTTAACTCTTACAATGTTTTCAGAGGTTTTACTTCATGTTGATATTTATTTAATAAAACAACATCAAAAAACGTCCCTCTCTGTCTTATTATGACATTTAGGTTCCACGGGCAACAGTGCCATAACCATCTAGGCTGGGTTTTTTTGAAAAATATCAATAGGCAACATTTTTATCCCTGAACCACTTCTTTATTATGAATTTAACGGTCTCTAATTACAGTTTTTCAGATCTAGGACAATATTCTGCCAGCTTTTTGGCCTTTGTAGGTCTGCCTTCTCAGCTGATTCAAGTCCAACCTCCAGATAGTCTTTTATAATCTGGAAAGTCAAAACATAGGCCTACTATTATATATTATATATCAATTATATATTTTTGGTCATATTAACTGTGTTAAAGCTGAATTACATGGATGAAGAGGATTTATAGCTGCATCATTGGAGACAACTCCCTTTCTCCCCCTATCTGTCATACACTGTTAAAACAAAAAGAGAGAAAACGATTGATTCATTCAACTGCATTGTGGGTATTGTAGTTTTCGGCTTGGTATAGTGCAGTGAAATAGCAATCCCCTGAACTACAAGTACCACAATCCATTGCGCAAATAAACCTGACAGCCACGGTTGCGGCGTTTTGACAGCGGCAGTCAGCCTCTGATCCGCTCGGTAGATAGACACTGCAGCCTCGGTTCTTTGTTCACTTTCACGCCGCTACCGGTCATCGTTGACCGCTTCAAAAAATGTCCGACGGTGGGGGGACGGAGGAAAACTCCGGCACCATGGAGGTGTCTGCCGTTCAGACGGTCGCTGATACATCGGTGCTGCAGAAGCACATGAGGAAATTGGTACCGCTGCTCCTGGAAGATGGCGGCGAGGCCCCGGCCGCTCTGGAAACCGCCCTGGAGGAGAAGAGCGCCGTGGAGCAGATGAGGAAATTTCTGGCCGACCCTCAAGTTCACACTATCCTGGTCGAGAGAAGTGCACTCAAAGGTACATTTAGGAAGAAGTGGTCAGCTAGCTAACGTGATTTGAATAACAGAACTAATTCATATGAACGCAATGAGTCTGTAGCTGTTAAATTCGTCTCTAACTAACGTTAAATGGCTTTAAACCCAATGTTAGCTAAGTAAGCTTTGTATAATTACTAACCGATAGCCGGCTAGATAACAATGTTAAGCTAGCTTGCTGTCTCCACCCATCACATTGTTAAATTAAACTACGCCACACTGGGTGGGGGAGAGAAAACAGAGCCAAATGACAACACAACACTACATTGAAGGTGCTCAATGTTAATAACATAATAGCATAATAATGAATTGGATTTATGGTTGCCCATATTGTATTACATTTTGGAAATACTTTGAGAATTATATACTGTGCAAAACAACACACATGCATTCAGGGTTGGCAATAGCACCAGCCACCATCCAAATGCTGGTAAAATATGCAAGTGGCTGCTTGATTTTGGAATCCACCAGCTACAGTGGCAGGTGGACAAAAAAGTTAATTTCCAACAGATTGCATTTTTATAACTTAAAAAGTTATAGAAGTTAGCTATCATTTAAAGGTGTGGTACTGGTTAACTTAAGCCGCAATTAATACATATGTTTTGCTATGGTAGTTTAGAACTGAATGTAAGTTAGCATAACCGTTGTGTTTATGTTGAAATGCACGTTATTTATGAAGCACATTAAAATGATAGTTGTTGACCAGTGAATGTGACACAGTGCTAATAATAACACAAGCCCCGATTTTTAAAAAGAACCACTAAAATCACTGAAAAATTCATAGAGAATGCATCCTTTGTAATAACTGCAAGTCATGTTGTGTGCACCTTTTTGTGGTTTTATCATGTGAACCAGCTTGTGTCAATGAGCACAGTATCTTCAGTTCCCTCTAGGTGAATTAATCCTGAGCTTCAGAGCTGAGTGCTGAACCTTGATCCTCTGATACTGCACATGACCAGCAGCCACTGAGTCTGTGCCTGTAGGTTTTGGATTCCCAGATAGTCACCGCCCAGGCCTATTCATTTTCCTGCACTGAGAAAACTGATGCTGCAATGCAGTTAGTTTCTATTCCTATGAGCCATGAGCTCACTTGTAAAGAAGGGTGGAGACATAGATGGATGGACCTCAGATTGCACTGTCATCCTACTGTAATGTGGCTTATTTTACCCTGATAACTCAACTCCTGTCCAGCATCCAAATAATTAATTTTTACCATTAGCGGCAGAGTGATTTTGTTGGCATCACTGTTTGGTGCATGGTATATCTTGATGATACATCTTAACAACTTGATTTCAGTGTGGAAAATGGCTGTTTAGGTAGGCACAATATTGGATTTTTGCTGATATGCCAATATTTTCCAACTCATTTTGACTGATTGGTGATGCTTATACCAATATATGCACATATATTTTCCACCTAATTGCAGAGAACATCGAGTCACTCCTGTAGTGAAATTAACATATTATGTCTTGTTATCATGATAGCCCACAGATGTAGATATAAAATACAATGCTTTTCAAAATGTACACATTCATACTGGGCAAAATAAGAAAACTACTTAAACTTAGGTTACGTGCAACACATGCCATTTTTATGTAACATTTTTAAACAATCCTTGCAAATGGTCATCTTATCAGCATAAATGTTCATTTTGGCCTGATGATGATCTTTTATTTTAAAGCCTTCATCTACCGATGACGTGTCGATATCATCTTACATCCCTAGTTGCAAACACTCGTTATCATTGGTTAAGATTGGCAATGTGAAGAATATTTCATAATTTCATGAGTTGTCGGTTTACTTGTTAAGATAAGACTGAAGATTTTATTTGTTCTTCCCACAGAGGATGTTGGAGATGAAGGAGAGGAGGAGAAGGAATGCATCACTTATAACATCAGCACTGACATACACTATGGGATAAAGTCCAACAGGTAAATGATGCATATAATGCAATGAACAGACTTCACTGTTTGTGATTTTAATCAGTAAAACTGAAAAATACCTCCCTTTCTTCATATAACCTGTGCTACAAAAGAGAATCTACTGCATAACACTCTTCTGCTTAAGTTCTGTTAATTATAAAAAACTGAATGTTCTCACCCTTCTCTCCCCTGCAGCTTGGCATTCATCAAGAGGACAGTCGTGATTGATGCAGACAAGCCCATATCGACCCAAGTTCGAGTTCTGACCTTGAGTGAAGATTCTCCCTACGAGACGCTCCACTCTTTCATCAGCAATGCTGTCGCTCCGTTCTTCAAGTCCTACATCCGCGAGTCTGGCAAGGCAGACAGGTAATCCTCAAACTGTGTCTTATATTTTGATAAAAACCTTTGATCTATTAAACCAAATCATGAACTCCACAAGAGGAATACTGGTAACATTGATAGAGAATTAATCTGCATCATCATCTGTCCTAACCCTCTAGAGATGGGGATAAGATGGCTCCCTCAGTGGAGAAAAAGATTGCGGAGCTGGAGATGGGCCTTCTCCACCTGCAGCAGAACATTGAGATTCCTGAGATCAGCCTGCTCATCCACCCCATCATCACCAACATCGCCAAGCAGTGCTATGAGCGCGGGGAGAAGCCCAAGGTCACGGACTTTGGCGACAAAGTGGAGGACCCAACCTTCCTTAACCAGCTGCAATCTGGAGTCAACCGCTGGATCAGGGAGATCCAAAAGGTTCGAGGCTTTCCCATATTTCTATTAGGGCTGCTACATTATGGCAAAAACCATAATTTATTGAATTAAAAAAAAAAAAAAACTTTGATTAGATAAATGAACTCATAAATAAATAAAATAAATAATATCTAAATATATATACCATAGAAATTTAATTTAATTTCTATGATGTATACATTTAAATAAATAATATAAAACAATATTCAATAAAAATAAATTAGATAAAAATAATTAAGATTTAATTTAATTAAATATTGTGTGTCTATGTTGCATTTTTCTATTTGTATATATCTATGTGTGTATTGTATATTTATCTATATGTTGTGCTAGTAAATAAATGACAAAAAAAAACTTGAAAGTTAGCATTGGTGCACTCCACAACTTGCTGAAAAATACTAAACATAAATATTCAATTAAAAAAAAGTAATTTGATCAATATGTTGTAGTGCACTGCTACAACGCAAACTCCTTAACCTATATTCAACATTTTGGTAAACTATATTCAACATATTCCAGTCAATAACTAAAAATGGGTGCAAGTGCACCACTGTAAAAGAAAGGGGTGTGCTGGATTTATAACACAAGAAAAATTCTCTGGAATTCACCACTGGGTCTATTCGTCTCCTCCACCTGCTCTTTTATCAGGTGACAAAGCTGGATCGTGACCCAGCTTCAGGCACAGCCTTGCAGGAGATCAGTTTCTGGCTGAATCTGGAGAGAGCACTCAACAGGATCCAGGAGAAGAGAGAGAGCCCCGAGGTTCTGCTCACACTGGATATCCTCAAACATGGCAAACGTTTCCATGCTACTGTCAGCTTTGACACCGACACTGGTGAGTGTTAAAACAATTTTTCCTCGTCTTGTTTCACTTCTGCTGCCTTTTTACTGGCAGTATTTTAATAATACAGTGTGATTTATTGTCTTTCCTTTCTCTACTTCTCACAGGTCTGAAACAGGCTGTGGAAACTGTCAACGACTACAATCCTCTGATGAAGGACTTCCCTCTCAACGACCTGCTCTCTGCTTCAGAGCTTGATAAGATCCGCCAGGCCCTGATGGCCATATTCACTCACTTGAAAAAAATTAGGAACACCAAGTACCCGATCCAGAGAGCACTGCGTCTCGTAGAGGCCATCTCCAGGGACTTGAGCTCCCAGCTCCTCAAGGTGTTGGGCACCAGGAAGCTCATGCACGTTGCCTACGAGGAATTTGAAAAGGTTGGTGTGGTTGGATCTCTCGCATAAACTAAAACCTATTGTCTGTTTTTCCCTCCAGAAGTATTTACTTTTAGGGCCTGTTCACATGTATCTGGATATTTTTGTAAACGGATATATTCTTCTCTGTTTTGGCCTCTCATCCACATGTAATTTTATTAATTTTATTTTTTTTAAATGCCTTCTAAGGGAATATTTTTCAAAACTCTGGTTACTGTGTGTCTGTGTGGACATTAACCAACGTTAACGTTAACCGGGAGAGATTTTGGGAAACAATGACATCATCTCCTCTATTCGCGCATGCCCATTGTTGTGTCTTAGTGTAATTTGCATGCACCAGAAACGACAACATTTGTGTTCTAATGTGGACGGAGATATTGATTGACACGGATTTTGTGTGGTTGTAACTCTTTTTTTTTTAAACCGAGGAGAAAAATATCTAGCTTCTCAAAATATTCTACGTCTTCCTAAATGTCCTTTTTAAACATTGTTTGCAGGTGATGGTGGCATGCTTCGAGGTGTTCCAGACCTGGGAGGATGAGTATGAGAAACTGCAGGTTCTTCTGAGGGACATTGTGAAGAGAAAGAGAGAGGAGAATCTGAAGATGGTGTGGCGTCTGAGCCCAGCTCACAGGAAGCTCCAATCACGTCTGGATCACATGAGACGTTTCAGAAGGCAGCACGAGCAGTTGAGGGCTGTCATCGTCCGTGTGCTGAGGCCTCAGGTAACGTAGCATCAGCGTCTGTGATAGGCCACGCTTGAAGTGACCAGCATGTCTTGCCATTATTTACTTATTTCATTATAATTTTAACCCTCTGAACCCCAAGCCGTGTTTTGCTCCTGTAACATTTTACACAGGGTGGCCTCGTTTTTCACTGCAATATAAAGTCCTGCACCTCTATGGAAACAGCACAGTCATGACTAGAAGTAGGGAGAACTCAACATTGTCTTTTGTGCTGTATAACACAGTTAGAATGCCATAAATCATAAAAAAGAAATAAAACACAAGTTGAATTTCTTGATCATTTTTACAATTTTACAAAAATTTGAATAAAATGTAACATATATATGCAATGTTTTTCCAAGTGCCCACAAGTGTTACCAATATTGGAAAAAAGATGCGGGCTCCACATGCTATGCAGATTGAACTATTTAAATTTTTACAACCTCTCTTGTCATCTCCTCTCTGCTGTGTAAACAGCTGCAGTTCAGTCGAATTTAATGTTTGTTTTTTTAAATATCTGCTTAGTGCAAACCTGTAGAATAAAGTGATTTTGATGAAATATCACTACTTTAAGCTTAGATTTGTATGGAAGCATTTGTCACAGATGATCCATTAAAGGACCATCGGAAATTTGAAAATCCGAAGATATTATCTGTTTTTACGGTTTCTGGCTAAGATAAATGTTGTAATTTTGGTGATTTAAAAAAAGAAAGAAAAGAAAACATGCTTTTCAAACCTGCTGGTGAGTTTTGGGGTTCAGAAGGTTAATGTTGTTTTCCTGTAGATCCTGACAAAATAGGAATCAATATCTGATTTTGTCCACACTTGATTGAGGAATGGTTCTTTTTAATGTTTTATCCACAGGTTTCTGCTGTGCCACAGCATGCCCCTGGAGAGACAGTTGAGCCTCAAGATTTGAAGGTCGCCGGCGTTCTCTTTGATGCTGCCGATGCCAACGCTATCGAGGAGGTCAACCTGGCATATGAGAACGTCAAAGAGGTCGATGGTCTGGATGTGTCTAAGGAAGGCATGGAAGCCTGGGAAGCCGCCATGAAGCGTTACGACGAACGCATCGACCGCGTGGAGACCCGTATCACCGCCCGCCTGCGCGATCAGCTGGGAACCGCCAAGAACGCCAACGAGATGTTCCGCATCTTCTCCCGCTTCAATGCTCTCTTTGTGCGTCCCCACATCCGCGGTGCCATCCGGGAGTACCAGACGCAGCTCATCCAGCGCGTGAAAGATGACATCGAGTCACTGCACGACAAGTTCAAAGTGCAGTACCCGCAGAGCCAGGCCTGCAAGATGAGCCACGTCCGAGACCTGCCGCCCGTGTCCGGCTCCATCATCTGGGCCAAGCAGATCGACCGTCAGCTGACTGCGTACATGAAGAGAGTGGAGGATGTTCTGGGGAAAGGCTGGGAGAACCACGTGGAGGGGCTGAAGCTGAAGCAGGATGGAGATAGCTTCAGGGCTAAACTCAATACTCAGGAGATCTTTGATGACTGGGCTCGCAAGGTATGAACATTAATATACTGAAAGTTTATAATAGTTTTTACTTTGCAATTTCTTTTTAATTTAGTTAATTTTCAGAGTGTTTTTGTTTGCTAGTTTTAGTTTATTTCAGTTTCAGTTTTTATATAGTTTTACAGTAGTTTTTGTTTTTGTTAGGGCCAAGTATACAGTCTCAGTAGTATGTAGCTACATGATATACATGCATGGAGAACTGCATTGGAATGGCCATAATGTTTGATGTGTAATCTTAGTTTGTGCTAATTTAATGTCCGATGTGAAGTAATTGCAGCACAGCGCCATTTCCTGGCATGTCAAGTTCGTTAAATTTCTGTTCCTTTTTTAACCAGGCATTATCATTTTAGTTTAGGTTTAGTTTTTATTTACTTTCAGTTTACTACAAATATCTTTCACTGCTTCCTTTCGTTTTAGCCTCAGTTTTATTTTACTATAATAACCCTGATATAGTGTAGCATTTTAAAATGAAATATTTGAAAAATGTTCTTGGTTTTGCCTCTTACAATGCATGTTTTAATTTTCATTTGTCGACTCTTCTTCTGTTTTTAAATATTTGTTACTGCTTTTTTTGTAAATCAGGTGCAGCAGCGTAACCTCGGCGTGTCTGGCCGCATCTTCACCATTGAGAGTACTCGTGCCCGAGGACGTACCGGAAACATGCTAAAGCTTAAAGTCAACTTCCTCCCAGAGATCATCACCTTGTCCAAAGAGGTCCGCAACCTCAAGTGGTTGAGCTTCCGTGTTCCTTTGGCCATCGTCAACAAAGCCCACCAGGCTAACCAGCTGTACCCATTTGCCATCTCTTTGATCGAGAGTGTGCGCACCTACGAGCGCACTTGTGAGAAGGTGGAGGAGAGGTCCTCCATCTCCCTGCTGGTGGCCGGGCTGAAGAAAGAGGTTCAGGCTCTCGTTACTGAAGGCATCACTCTGGTCTGGGAGTCCTACAAGCTGGATCCTTATGTTCAGAGGCTGGCCGAGACCGTCTTCAACTTCCAGGAGAAGGTCACTATAAAATGGTTGCATATAGGGATGCTAATTTAGATTTTTTTTTTTTTTTTTCCCTGACCGATAGCCGACCCTTGTTAATTGATCATCAATTGCAATTCACAATAATATCCCGATAATCAACGAAATATGTTTAAAACTCTTAAAATGGCCCTAAAACACACTGGAATCCCTTTATCTTACAT
>JAOVVB010034186.1:0-15437 GCA_028570985.1 Heterobranchus longifilis
AATCTCAAGATGTGTAACCAGTGAAAGGAGTTGAATTTTCAAATGATGTCTGAGCTGGGATTCAGACGTGTTAAAACAACAGTGTTGGTGCTGAGTTAGTTGAAGAGTCTGTTGAAGTTCAAGCACTGAAAGAAAGTTAAAATGTCAGTTACAGTGATTAAAGGAGCCGAAAGTGTCAGCTGAAGAGAATTTCTGGAAGAGTTTAGCGGCAGCTAAAACGTTTGAGTCACACAGTGAACAATTATAAAACTATTACAATGCACAGTTTAACAACCACTGGTCAAGATTTAAAGAAACATTAAATGTATGAATGTTTCTTTAAATCTTGAACAGTGGTTGTTAAACTTTATGACCTTGAATCACATTTCTTAGCTTTGTTATTAACCTCATTGTTAGTACACACATTCCTGAAGTCTCGGTGTGTGTGTGTGTGTGTGTGTGTGTGTGTTACTAAGGTATGAGATCACTAATTGATTTCCTTGTCCCTTTCACTGTACCTACATTTAAGTCCTAGTAGGAACTGGTGAGTATTTTATTGGTACATGATTCATACAACAAAATTATACTGCGAATCACAGCTGTATTATAAACCTACTTTTGCTGTCTGGTAGGTTTTTAAACAATATTGATTATAGTGGTTGCTTTGTCTATGTGTTCTGAGTATGTCAATCAAATGTTTCATGTAAATTCAAATTATTACTTTTCAGCCGTTGTGTTTAAAGGGGGTGAGAAGTCACTACTCAGCCAGCTGTACAATGTCTTCTCTGGAGGGAGCTTTTGAAAGTTACGGTATTATTAATACATTTGAAATAAATCCTTAATTTGACCAGTCATGGGAACGCTGTGGAGTCATAGTTAGTTAGCAGCAGATTTTTTTTCAAGATTATTCAAGGACTCAGTCTACATGAGGCACACGCTCTGCCAGGTGAGCAAGAGGCTGCCGCAGCAGCACAATTTTAAACTAACGGTAAACATAACATGTATTGGGGAATAAAACAGCCCAATGAGGGCCACGTCAGTTTAACTTTGGTTATTTGTCTCCTCCACTGGATGATGAGGTGCTTTAACAGAGTCCAACACCATCTAGTGGACAAAATGTATAAAGCAATATATAATGCTGAGACCTGAGGATTTTCTCTTTCAGGCTGCCATTAATAAAATCTGACAAAGAATGACAAACACGTGTTTTTATTTACAGAAAAACATGAACATGTTCCACTCCAGTCCCCAGTGTATTAGGCGTGGCTATCTAAGTAGTAATCAGTGTTATACTGTAGTACTTGTGTATATGCATGACTGTTAGCATGTGTAATCTTATCTTTTGTCTTTCTTTTCACATCATTTGAATATTTTTTTTCTCCTTTTACAGTGGATTACGGTATACACTGGAGAGTGCCCTGACCAAGCCCCTCTGAGGGTTTGTGGCACCTCTCCATCACATTTTCTGTTGTTTTCATGTATATATTAATTTGTATCTTTGCATATGTATAAACAAATAAAATCAAAATTAAATCAACACTTCACTGGAAGTCTCCCTATTTCACATTCATGAGCAGTGAATAAACATTTAATTCAAGTTTATAACACACTATAATATAGTTGTATGCAGATATACGTTTTTTTTATTTTTTTTATTAATGTACAATATTTGTCAACAATTATAACTTTTCCTATGAATTTCATATTATTACACATTTTACTATATAGTCATTCATTATCTGTTTATACACCAGCCTTCACTTATAGCTGCCCACAGTTGTTAACAAATACATTAATACGCACTTATATCCGCATACAACTATATAATAGTATGTTATAGACCATTTATTAAAGGCAGGTGCTGTTAGCACCAGGGTGTCAGTACCCAACCATGCTATTTACACACAGTTTTGTTGCCTAAACCTAATTAAGTAGTTTTGTTGCCTAAACTGAAATAAATAGTTTTGTTGCCTAAACTGAAATAAATAGTTTTGTTGCCTAAACCTAACCAAGTAGTTTTGTTGTCTAAACCAAAACAAATAGTTTTGTTGCCTAAACCTAACCAAGTAGTTTTGTTGCCTAAACCTAAACAAATAGTTTTGTTGCCTAAACCTAACCAAGTAGTTTTGTTGTCTAAACCAAAACAAATAGTTTTGTTGTTGCCTAAACCTAAACAAATAGTTTTGTGGGATAATGGGGCCAGGTGTAAATAGCTAAAAAAGCTGCTGTGTGCCTATTCTCACCTGAATGCAAATAGACACCCTGTTTATTTAAATGTTTATATACTGCTAATAAATGCTGAATAGGGGGACTTACAGTGAAGTGGTGCAGAATACATATTAGTTCAAGCCTAATTACTGACACTTGACTCCAGCTTCTGTTTAATGGTTACTTTAGTTCACTGCTGCTGACCTTTGTTTTTTTGCTGGTGTACGTACACATTAAGCTGGTTAAATTTGTAAACGCATCTTTTCCTCTCCGTTTCAGCCCTCAGACTAAAACGACCAAAATGGAGCTTTTCCAAAACGGCCTGTAAACCTTGAAACTTTGGCTTCGTGTTCAACCATCCAACAAGCACTTCTGAAGAAGCACGTTGGCAGCTTAAAGCCCTGCTAATGGCTGCTAGAGGCTACAATGTGCATTTTACAGCTGCAACGATTAGTCGACTACTCAATCGACAGAAAAATAATCACCAACTATTTTGATAATCGATTAAAGTCATTTTTCATGCAGAAATTGCAGAAAATGTTTCCAGTCTCTCAAATATGGCAATTTCCTGCTTTTCTCCATTTTATATCATATTAAACTGAATATCTTTAGGTTTTGGAGAAAACAAGACATTTAAAGGCATCACCATGGACTTGAGAAACTGGACATTTTCACTATTTTGTGACATTTTATAGACCAAATGATTAATCGTTTAATCGAGAAACTAGTCGGCAGATGAATCGATAATAAAAATAATCGAGAGTAGCAGCCCTACTGCATTTCACCTGACAACACCCAAAAATGTTTAGAACCAATGCTATACTGATGATTTTACCATTCTTAGAGCTAAAAGTGTTGATGGTACTACAGAATGTGTTGTTCCTCTGGGAGCATGAAAGTAAATTTGTTTGAATTATGCTCCAAAAGTAAAGGCCATGAGATCATCAAAATCAATGAGATTTGATGTGTAGGGACCGTCCATCCACATTTAAAGGAAATAAAATAAAAAAATGTTTAACATGATGAGGTCTAAAGACAAACAAACAAACACATTATCCGCCTTTATCAGGAGGTCTGAATAAATAAGAAGTCCTTCATACTGTGAAAGTTCACTGTGGTGGAGGGTTAGCAGTCGTGGCCTTCAGGATGCCTCGCAGCACCTTGTAGTTGTTGAGTGGCTGGTTCTCTTTGGGGGGGTAACAGGGGCCGCGATCTGTGGCGTAGGAATAAGGGAACCGCAGAACCCAAAGACCATCAGGCGGCAACACTATATCCGTCTGCTCTGGATGGAAAACTGGGCAGGGAGGAGGACCGGGCTGAACCTGAAAACACAGCAGGAAAAAACATAATATTGTAAAATACATTCATTTAATCACCCATTCTTGAGACAAATCATATCCTACCATAAAAACTTTTACTTATTTACTTTACTTATTTTACTTAAAATTATTACTTATCAACACATTAATTCACATTTTTTTGTAAAAATGGAAAAGGATTTATATATATATATATATATATATATATATATATGAAATAAATATGGGGTACAGGAAATGAGTTGCAGGCTCTAAGTTTATCCATGGTTTCTGGCTATATCCTAAGGACCTCCATCTCACTTCCTGGTTTCAAAAAGGGCGAGAATGTTGCGTGAGCCTTGAGCACTGGTAAGCTTTCTATGTTTTGATAAATTCATTAAATAATATTGCTATCAGGTGTGTCTCAACAATAACACATCAACTCTGTAGCCCTTCTAAAACTAAATAAGAAATATGTATGTATGTATGTATTTTGATTAGCATTAAGAGAACTCTTAGCAACTAAAATGTCTACTCAGTACAACTCTGCTGTGAAAAAATTAAAAACTTTCAACTCCGTAACACATCAACTCCGTCCGATATTCCATATTACGGAACTGAGATTATATTTAAGAAAAAATTGAATCACAGGTAGGTTGGCCCGTTATAAGGTTTAATAGCCAAGACTTATATATTTTTCCAGCATAATTGAAGCGTAAAAATCTTAGTTTACAAAGAAGTCATAGAAGTGAAGTGGAGTCACCTGTGGGTTGAGGGTAACCTCCAGAGGGGCGTCGGGCACCACAATAAAAAGGCGAGACAGCTGGGCAAAGTGAGGCTTCAGGCCGCGGCCCTGTGACGGGGAAGGGATGTTCAGCGGCATGTCTGTGTTTAGCACCCTGGTGGCGGGATCTTTGGCGCCCCCTGGCCCCAGCACCTTCACTATCTTATCCGGACCGCAGCTGATGAAGCGCCTTCCCCTGCTGTCTTCATACTCGAACCCCACGAAGATCCGAGCCATGTCATCTCTCCTGCGACTCCTACCGAGCCCTCCGGTGCTCCCTCGCTTTCCCACCAGGGTCTTGTTGGGGGCCGGCCACGAGGAAGTGCCTCCATCCAAAGGCTCCGTCAGTCCCGTGTCCTCCTCCGACCGAGAGCGAATCACCAAGTCCCATGGCAAGAGGAAGGAGGAGCCGGGTAGGAAGCCCGGCTGTTCCAGACCCGTGTGGCAGTTGTATGACTTGGCGGGGCCCAGTTTGACCAGCGACCAGCTGGAGAACTTGGGTACCAGGCCCTTGGGGCAGCCAGAGTGCATCATACCCGGCAGGTACTCCACAGTGGAGGGCTGCCGGTCGACAAGGCTCGGCCTCTTCTGCTGGACTTGGGTTTCGGTGCCATCTCCGTCCCCGTAGGGCCCCAGGCTGTCTGTGGACTGGCCCAGACTGAGAGCCAGGCTGAGGCTGGTGTCTCCGGGCGTGTGGCTCTGAGCGGTGCTCGGCTCCTTCAGCCTCTCGGCCTCACCGGACCCCGAGGCCTCACTTGGGAGCCGCTGAGCTTGGTTGCAGGCCGGGGCTGGGTCAGGAGTGCTCGGCTGGAACACGGGAAACTCAATCCTCTCCAGCTTCCCGCAGCATTTCTCCTCCAGCATCTATACCGGAAGAACACCATGAAAGAACACGAGAATCAAATCTATCTAACTAATCTATCATAAATGTGGCGATATTATGTGTCGAGTTTCAAATTTTATTTAAAGCAGCTGCCTATGAAATAAATACACGATTAGGAAATAAATCCTGAAATACATAAATGAGTAGACATAATTCATTTCAAGGGATTACTTCTTTTTTATTTCAGGAGACTTTTATTTCATAATGCCATATTTATTTAACTCTATTTTTTATTTCCCTCTCTTATATTCAGATGAAGGGGGAGTGGTTATCTCAGATTCAACAGATCACCTATGTTATGTATAAACACATAAATAAATATGCCAGTGAAATAAATCCAGAAATAAATTAATGAGGCAATAAATATAAAAATAAATGTTAATATAAATATATAAATTAATCAACATATGGAATGCCAATTAAGGTAATATTAATTAAATTAATTTAAAAAAAAAAAAGCCTCTGAAAAAAAAAAAAAGTCTATGAAATAAATTAATAATAGAAACATAAATTAACAAATAAATAAATGTTAATATAAATACATAAAGGAGTCAACATATGGAATTTAAGTCAATATTAAATAAATAAATAAGCCTATGAAATAAATCTTGAAATAAATAAATGAGGCAATAAATATATGTAAATATAAATGTATATATGAGTCAACATAGTTCAATAAATAAATAAATAAATAGGTTTAGGGCAGGCATGCAAGACCTATCACCCTCCTTACAGAGCTTTATAGAGTTCCAGTGTGTGATATTTAAAGCTGCTCTGCTGTGTGAATCCTGACCTGGTAGAAGTCATAGTTGGCGGCCTGGATGTCAAACGGATCCTCACGAGGAGCCTGTTTTCTGCCACAGTTACAGGAGCTGGTGGAGCGCCCCCTGCTGTTGTGGTTCAGGACGGGTGGGTTGCGATCCATGTCTGGCTTCTCTCCTACAGAAAGAAAATATATATCCCATAGAAACTGAATTTCTATGATATATCCATACAGAAACGTGTGTTCATTGGTACCTAGCATGACATGCTCCCCCTGCGGAAACTTAAACAGGGCTGACGGCAAAATAAAGTGGGGAAAATATTCTAAATATAGTGTTAATCTGATATTGATTGTTTTATATGGCTAAAATATGTTTTGCTGTGTGACCCCGTCCACAGCAGTACATTGCTTAGCTTCCATGCCTGTCCTTCTGTCTGCTTCTCCAAACTGGGGGCGTGCCGACCACCATCTACTGTGGGTAATACACTGACTGTGGATAAGTGCCTCATACAACCCCACTTAAAATAATAAAAGCACAAGTATCCCTTTAAAACGGAGCCCACTACAGCATCTGAAAGACAGTAATGTCGGCCGAGATCGCCCATGGTCCCGCGAGTCTCTCGGGGAGCTTTGGTGGGCACTATGTGGCCCATGGTCCCACGGCAGCTGACAATCACTGATGTATATGAACACATTCAGAACTTTCTGCTGATGTTTGTAGAAGATGTTTAACTCTCTTACACCTTCAATTACCCATCAAGGTTTTTTTTGTCTCCCACCCCTACTTAATACACGTGTGTGCAGAGACATTTAGCTATTGTATTAGACACCCTGTATATCACATTCAGCAGGTTTCTGTCTACAGTGCAGCAGAGAATATAAAGTAGAAAGTGTTCACCTGGCTGAGGCAGTAGGTGGAACTTGTGAACACAGTGTTGGTCCGTCAGGCTTCGCTCCTCACACAGCTGGTGGCCATTGCTCCAGAACTTGTAGCAGTCCTCATGAAGCTGCAGTGCGTAGCGCTGGAAAGCCACGCCTCGGGCATGCTGGCTGTACACCCGCAGAGCCTGCGCCAGCTGGTTCTTGTGCACCGTAGTGGTGTAGTTGTGGGGAAGATTGGACTGGTACGCGCTGTGGGCCAGCGGCAGAGCTTTCTGGCACCTGTTCTCAGAGAACTTTGTGTCAGCTTCGAGAAAACCCTCCAAAACCTTCAGTTGGCCTTGCACTTTGGAGGCTAGCTCGGCTATTTCTTCGTCTGTGTTGCTAATGAGGACTTGGTGGAGTCTGGAGGCGACCTGGACCCATTTGGAGTAGGTCGGCAGCTCAAAGTGTGAAGGCTGCGGGTTGCGGCCGACGCTGTCGTCGAAACCTTTCTTGGTGAGCACCAGCTCGACGTGCTGCCAGAGGAATTCCTTCAAGCTGCAGTCCACCAGCTGACCGCCCATCGACACGCTGCCCGGGTCTCCGCTGCAGCTGGACTGCCGGACTGAGCGCCGCATCTGCTGATAACGCCTCGGTCCTGTTACCACCGGGGTGGAGTCGGATTCACACAAGATGCAGTTGGACCGCAGCTGACCAAGCAAGGTGCCCACAGGGTCCTCATCTACTGCCGGTATCACGTACACAAACGCTTGGTTGGCGGGCACAGTGAACAAGCAGTTGCTGCTTTGGTTGGTCAGGACTCTGCTTTTGCGGAAGATGCGGTAAATTTGGTCCTCCAGGGCGTGCTGCAGCCTCCTCCTGGGAGAGTGCTTTTTGGGCTTGTCTGGGTTTCCTCCAGAGTCTGAGCCGTTTGCAGACACCTTTGGAATAAAAGACAAAAGAGCTGTCAGTTATACAAAACTCAACAAATGCAGTTTATGCGATAATATAGTCAACCGTGGTCAGGGCTGTCACTTAAATTAATAGTTACGGCTGTGCAATTAATCGACTTTTGTTTTCAATTACAATTTTGGCTTCCAACGATTATGAAAATGATTATTGTGCCGTGTTCCATCTCACAACGATGCTCTCGTTTTGTCTTGCTATATAAATCCAGCGCACCCCCTTTTCTTTACAGCGGTGCAATTTCACCCGTTTTCACCGAGTTACTGACTGGAATGTTGAATATAGGGTGTGTTCGTAAATAGTCATTCTGAGCGCCAGAGCACACTCTGGTTTGTCACATTCGTATAACCACTTTTTGTACTGTTATGTGTGTCTTTGTCAGCTTATGTCACTATTAAGCCTCTGTGTGTTAACTTATAGCTAATATGTTATTCATTTGCACTTTTTGTTAACAAAGGTCCTAACCATTGAGGAGCTGGATTGGCAGTAATGACTCTCTATACCCCTGTGCCAAATGTTTAATATGTATTTAAATGCAATTTTTATAAACAGAGCCCGAGTGTCCATTTTATGTTTTGGTTGTGTGGTTATATTTATTTAGGATTTAGGATATATTTTTTATTAAGCTTATTCTTGAGAATGAAAAGTTAATTGCTCTTTGAAAGGGTGCACTTGCATTATTATGCTATTATATTATCATTATCAGGGCCGGCCCTTGGCATAGGCCATATAGGCACTTATAACACTTTGAGCTTTCAGCAGCAGCCGCATGGTCGTGTCTAGATGGTAACTCAAGATTTGCTAAAGTCTTATGAGATGGTTGAGGTTGTTGTCAGAAACTTGTCAGCGGAGATTTGTGAGTTTTCGCAAATCCAGGGTTACAATCTAGACACGACTGAGCCACATCCAGAGATGAAGAAAAAGATTGGCATGTGGGATGGGTGTGGAGGGGGGGTCCTGAACAGATTTGGCTCCAAAAATGCTAGGGCCAGCCCTGATCATTATATCGGTGGAATAAAATGGTCTTAAAATGACAATAACATTGTTTATCGCATTATATTTCTGGGAAAATATATCGTCCAACAAAAGTAGTTATGGTGACAGAGCCACCTGGTTGTGAGTGAGACTGTTTACAGAAAGCCAGACCTTCAGGGAGCCGTTCATCTGGAAGACGAAGAGCAGGCGTGGCGGGCAGGGCCGGCAGTTCACCTTCCACTCCTTGGACACCGGGCAGTCTTTGATGGCGGCGCGGATCAGAGGCAGCACCTTCTGCCGCAGGGCGTCCAGGGCTCTGAAGAGCCGGTCGTAGGTCACATCGAAGGTCTGGTTGGGGTGGACGAGCAGCAGCACGTGGCACACGGAGAACAGGTAGAGCAGGTGGAGGCAGTGCTGTCTGTCGAGGCCTTTCCAGATGTCGTGTGCGTCGGAGTGGCCGGTGCCGGCGCTCAGAGCCTCGCAGGCTCGCAGCAGCTGCCGGCTGTCGCAGACGGAGGACAGCAGCAGGTACAGCACCCGACTCTCCTGGCTGTACAAAGCCTGGATGTGGCTGTCCGCGGTGCCGCCGTCCTCCGGTCCGCTGAACAGCGAGAAGATGTGTTTGTCCGCCAAATTGTTGATGATGGACTCCTTCGGCGGCCCGGGCTGCATGTTGCTTTTACCGAAAATACCGACAACACACAAGCCGTCGTCCCGGTAAGCAGCGTCCTCCTGGAGGTCCGCCTGAAGCAGAGCCCCCATACTCACAGGGAGAGCCATGTTTGCTTCCTTCATGGTAAAAAAACAACGGGGGAATAAAAACAACGACGCACACTTCTTCTTCTTCTTCTTCTTCTTCTAATTGATTTCCGACAGGCTGCACACTGTAGAGCGTGGTGCTGCCCTCCACAGTCTAGGAGTAGCCGAGCTTTTAACCTGTAGCTTTCGATACAGGCGAGATGGGTCCAGATCCAGATGCAGCCAGGTAGTCTGTGGGGTCTGTGGCTGCATCTGGAACTACTTGACACCATAGACTATAAAAAACGCATACAATACAATTGTACTCTTAGCATTTTATTTTAAGTGCCATACTAATACATGTACGTGTAGTGCACCCAAAAAAGAAACACATTAGTTCTGCCTGCGTAGTTCCTATTTGGCAAATATATTTTCTGAGACAAAGCCAGGGGCCGTTTAAAATCTGTCTTAAGATCTGCATTTGGCCCCTCAAATCCACCCACATAACCACACTCTTAGACACGTCCTTTGCTTGCAAACTCCTATAGAATTTATTTGAAACATGCCTGTAATTATGACAGAACTGCAACTTCAGTGTGTGACATCTTACTGAAAAAAAGTGCAGCATTAAAAGTGACACTGCAGCATGTATCTTCAAAATATTTACTGTGTAACAGCATTCATTGCTTTCAACAGATTTTCCCAAAATTGTACAAAATGGCAAGTTTACCAACTCCCTGGGAATGAACAAAAATTAATACTGAATATTTTCCAAAACCATACATCATTTATTTATATTTAGCCTTATAGTTCTTAGTTATGACCGACTTGTATTTTGTGATACCCCCTTCCTGTCTGGTCTTCCTCCCACCTTTTCTGCCATATCTCCATTCCTTTCTTCTTAATCACTGCTTCTCCTTTTCCAAGTGGAACTGGTACTGTTATTTCCTTTTGCTAGTTTATCAGCACACTTATTTCCTTTGACCCCCTCATGTGCTGGCACCCAACAGAACTGAACATCTACATGTGCAGTCTTAGTAAACTATGAAACATGAAATCGTCTCTGCTAGATGTTGCTGACTGAATGCTTTCCAAGACAACAACACACACATTTCCGGTTTCGTAAACTATAATGTCCGAGTAGGTGCAACATTTGCTTTACTGTTCCCCCTTTGGCTTTGCTTTTCTATTTCATCCATGAGTGGAAGAAGCATATTTTCCATAATTAAGTAAATGTAGCTAAAACACAATTTAAGGGGAGACACTACAGGTGAATAGGATTACACAAAAAAAACTAATATTAGATATCACCGTGAAACTTCCCGTTTATTATTTACATTAAGACACATTTTTTTGCATTACAGGTTTTCTGAAATGTTGTGTTTAAATATGCAAATTAGGTATTATCTAATGAAATATGTGCTAATTTGCATACATTTCCAGAACAGAAATGTGAACGTTGGATAAAGCCAGGTTCAAAATTCTTGTTTCATTTTGTTGACATGTTAGAGTCAAAGGTTTTTACAGAGGGAATTTTGGATAACTCTTTGTATCACTCCATAAATCAGACAATACTGTCAATAGCCATACAATATCACTTTCCACCATGTTTTTTGGAATAAAATGTTGTATAAATCAGGCTTCAGAATATAGATAGGAATGACACTGGAAAGTCTGTAAGTGCTACTGAAGTGGAGATTTCTGGCTCAGAGTTTGAGGAAAAAAACCTTTAAAGGTATGGATTGTAAAATTGCAACACACTGCAGGTGAATATGGTAAAACATTTTAACTAATATATATCACCATGAACCTTCCCCAGTGGATTACTTATATTAAGGCATTTATTATTTTATATTACAAGTTTTCTGAAATTTTATGTTTAAATGTGCAAATGAGGCATTATCTTATGCTAACTAAACTAAATTTAGGACAAATGCACATGACAATAAATAACTTGAATAATAAATAATAAAAAAGGAATTCCCCAGAGTCTGAAGTAACACATTCAAATGTCTTGTTTTGTCAGACCAACAGTCTAAAACTAAAAGATATTCAGTTTGTGATGTACAGCAGAGAAAAGCAGCAAATCCATCACGTGTGAAGCTGGAACCAAATCATTTTGGACATTTTTCTTTGATTAATTAATTAAATGATTAATTGGTTATCGAAATTTTTGTCAAATAACAGTTTTGTCAATCGATGAATGTATTAATTGTTTCGGCATTACAGCAGAAACATCAAGATCAGATGTCAAATTGAAGTAACAATAAGCAAAACACATCTTTTAGTGGAGGGGGACTTTAAATTCGTAAACGACTGAAATCGACATGGAGAGGCAGTGACATTCAAATAGTCTGCAGGCGTGTGACCAGGCACATAATAATAATAATAGTAATAATAAAATAAACATACAGCAGACTACTGTCCACGTGTGCATTCATATGATGAAACATTTCAAGCTCTTCATCAGTTATTCAGGACTTTTAAAGCTGCAGCTCAAAGCCTTTGAGACAAGTCACATGATCACGTACTATATATATCTCCCAGCTGAAATGAAGCATACTCATTTGTTAAAATCCAGAAAATAACTGGAAGCTATTGACTCCAGTATCAGATACCTACAACTCAGTTCTGATTCGTAATAGTAATATCTTAGTTTGAGGTATCAAAAAAAGATAATTAAGATATCTTAAAATGTGATTAATTAAATATATTTTTCATGGAAATTATGACTGAATAAAATGACATAGGATATATATTGTATTTGAGTTTTGACTAGTTAGAATTTAAATGGAGATATCTGGAATTCACATTGTTGATAGATATCTCTTAGACTCTCCATACAGTTCAATGGTTTGTTTTTACTTATCTGAATGTAATTAGAGATATCTTGAATTAAAGTTTTGTTTTGTAAAGTTTTTTCATATCTTCAATGGAAGTATATTATATGTTAAGGGATTTTATATATATATATATATATATATATATATGTGTGTGTGTGTGTGTGTGTGCATGCAGGACTCTTATCACGACTCCCAGATTACTGACAGTGACTAAGAAGATGTATCTGGCATTTGCTGTCACTTCAAAGTGTGTGTGTGTGTGTGTGTGTGTGTGTGTGTGCGCTAAAGCCATGACTCATAAACAGATCTCAGGCTTCGTGGGTGTTAGCATCAAGGCTACGGTCCACCATCCAGGCACAATCGCTCGCTACTGCACATCCTTTGATCCCAGCATGTTCTGAGGTGTGTGTGTGTGTGTGTGTGAGAGAGAGACTGTGAGATTTCAAGGGATTAGTGGAAGCCTCTGTGTGAGTGGGATAAGTGGGTGTAGAACACACTACCTGACCGAGCGTACACTCATGCTTATGAAACAAAAACAGCCACGCCCACTGCCACACCCAGTGCTCGTATCACACAAGGCGGAGTTTTAAAAATAAAAAAGCTGTCTGCAAATAAACGACGTGATTGCTTAGAAATATCACTTAAGCTGAATGATTAGTTCATCGAAAAGTCTTACATCTTAACCTTCTGCTGCGTTCGTATGTCATTTACAAGCTAGCTAGCTGACTGAGACTAGCCGCTCTTCACTATCTGTAAAGTCTTTTTAGTCAGAGAGCAAATATTCATAGATTACTGTTGATTGGTAGATTACAATTTATTAATGCACACTTTGCTTGTGTTCCGTGAGTTGATATAGAAATAGTCAGAGAAAATTAGATTTTATTTTGTCCAAAGTTATGTATAAAATATTTATATTAGAGTATTAAGTGTGATATTTAACCTCAATATGGCTGCGTTCACATTACCAACCTGTTGTTAGTCTCCCGCAAGGGGTCGCCACAGCGGACCATCAAGTCTACACATACAAGCTTGGCACAGGTTTTACGCTGAATGCCCTTCCTGACACAACCCTTTTATCCGGGCTTTGGGACCGGCACTGCATCCACTGGCTGGGAATCGAACCCAGGCCTTCCGCATGGCAGGCGAAGCACATTACCAGCCTGATGTGAATTACATTTTTTTCCCTGATGTGACACAGATCTGAATTTTTTTAGGGCTGTCTGAACGCACAAATCTGATCTATATTTTCCACTTTCTTATCTAGTCCTAGATACACAATCATGTTACTTGAATGAGAATGGGCAAATCAAAATACATGTGACTTTTGGCCTCTGAGCATGTGTAGAGAACTCGCTGATGTCATCAGTCAGCACCGGGACATCATAGCAGCGCTAACAACAGCAGATAAAACAGCTAAAGCTAGGTGTCTAACTGCTCCCCGTCCTTCAGGACAAGCAGATTTTTGCTAAAATCTCATCCATTCTTTTAAATGAGAAATATGACGTGTTTTAACCCAGATCAAAGATGTATTGATGTGTGTGTGTGTGTGTGTGTGTGTGCCGTTTTAGAAGACATACATGTCCCACATTAGAGTCTGCATTTGAATCATCACGACACAAATCCTATCTGCCCTTGAACAAAGCGGATTGTAATGTGAATGCAGCCTAAACCATTCAAAGTAGGAAAGTTACTGTAAATATAAAAAAATAATAATAAAAAAAGATCCTGGGTTCCTACTTTTTTTACTTTATAAAGAAAAAACTAGAAAGTGTAACAGGTATAAGAAGAAAAAACCTCCAGGATGTTATTATTATTATTATTATTTACACTATTCAACATGGTGGACCTTAGTGTGATAAATGTGCTGCTTCATGCAACATGTCCAATAAATCAGCTACAAATCATGAATCATGCAAACGTTTTCCGACAAATTTGTAGTTTTGCTGTTTGTTTTTCAGGAAAATGTCATTCCGCGTTATTTATTTATGTTTAATAAAAAGGCAAGGAAGCCGTGGACTGGATCACTCTCATTAATTCATACTCGTGTATCTTCCATGCTAATAAAGAAGGATTTCCGCTCTTATTTATCATCAGCAGTATTACTATAAATACACGCTTTCCATTCGGACACAAGGCGTGGACTATTTTTATTAATTTATATAGATTTTTTCCCCCTTTTTTAATATTATGAGAAACACTCTTATTATGCTAGATACGTTTAGTCCTTTCAGGGCTTGGAAAAACTGTTAAATATGTAACACACAAACACACACACATGCACGGACACACAGGGCGGTGAGCCTGAACAGACGTGCAGTCCCTCTCAGGAGTCAGGAGAAGTTCACCTTCAGCACCTGGTATGCAAATAACAAAAGGGTTTTACACACACACATGATCGCACACACACACACAAACACACACTATACAATATATAAGAAATAAAACACTCGGGTTTGCTGTTATATAGAAAATGTAGTAATTGTGAAAGAGTCAAGGCTGTTTCCCCGAATCCTCCAAATCCCTGCTCACACACAGCGCTACAATGCTGCAGGCTGGATTTATTTTATTCTTCTTCTTCGTCTTTTTTTTTTTTTTTTTGACCGGGTTTTTCAGGGATTGCAGGTTTTGCATTCAGTGTTCTGCATTCCTGATAGGTAAGCCAGAGGATTTTTCCAAACCAAATAGTACATGCGTGGTCTATTATGCATGTGCATGAGCTGCAATTATGATCAAAGGCTAGAGAATGTGATGTAACAACCGTAAATACATCTCACCTAACAACGGTTACTGGTTTACAGTAATGTGCGTGTTAGAATACAATAGCAGTTCTGTTTCTGTTGTAACTCACACAGTGACTTGTACGGCGGAGGCTCTGTGTAATATAAAAAAATGACTATTACAGTGGTTTAACAAACAGTATTGTATAAAAATCTCAATGACCCCACTCATTTCTTCACACCAAATTAAATTAAGTGCTGTAGATTAAATTAGAGGAGTAAGGACAAATGTTTTACTGCGAAAGTGTCTAAAGATACCATTTAAGAATTAGTTGTTTATGTAAGAACCTCAGCAGCGACCTCATTTCCCCTCTCGTCTGTTCCAACCACTCAGCATTCAGCATCAGCAGTATAATAATCAC
>JAOVVB010034197.1:0-15437 GCA_028570985.1 Heterobranchus longifilis
CCCACACACACACACACACACACACACACACACACACACACACACACACACACACACACACACACACAGAGCATGAGGAAATATAAAAAGCAAAGGTCACCCTGGGCATCTCTGTAGTAGGCGTGCGTTACGCTGCGGAATCTCTCTTGGCCAGCTGTATCCCAGATCTGCGTAACAAACCACATAATTACACAGCAGCTAACGTGGGAAACTGAACATCCTGAACAATCCTCCACAGCCAATGACTAAAGCAGAAACATACCATTATACCGCCCAACAAAGCCAAAATGCAGATACAGGATGCAGGATGTATTTAGTCAAACTGTAGAATCTGACTAGTTTTAACACTGAATAAAACAAACTGTATTATTTAAAAGAAAACAGCTCAAAACCACACTGTCAAAGCAAGAGAGATACATTTAGTCAGATAAGTTAGCCACAGCTAGCCACTAAAGCTAAATTTAAGCTACTTTTTCGTACTTCCCTAGGTTTTTCCTGTAAATGAAATACATCAATTATGATTCACTAATATCTCGGTAATTTAGTTTTATAAATAAGGTAGAAACTAAATCTTGCCATAGAGAATAAAAATAGCTAAACTAGTCATAAAGGTAGGCTAGGTAGCCTAGCTCAGCAGAGTGAGAAAATGGAATATCCTTACAGCACAGGCAACAACTAATGTAGAAACAAACCATTATACTGCCTTACAGGCCAAATATGTAGCCTACATATTTAGTCAAAAACTGGATGTTAAAAACCAAGCAGCAACCTCCGGGGCTGAAAAATGAAGCCAACGCGGACGTGCCAAAAAAACTGCAGTTCCTCGAATGGCCACTTGAGGCTTCCTCCAAAAGCGAGTCAATCCCCATAGACCCCCATGTTTAAATGTCCAACTTTACTGCAGAAATAAACATGTTCACAGTCTGGTACAACAAATGGTTTGGTCTCTATAGGGCCAGCTAAGTTAAAATAACACATTTTGTTTGCCGTTGCTGTTTTTTCCTCATATTCCTTCAAGTTTTCTAAAGGCAACGTGCCGTTTTTTAGGTCATCTATATAATAACTGGTTTAAAAAGACATACAATGACAGTATTACATCCAATCAATCTGTTACACTGTTTATCCAGTTGGCCTGAAAACTTTAAACCCTTTTCTCATAATTTCAGTTTTTATGTATAGGCCTGTTTCCTTTCTATAGCATAGACTCATGGTGGTAGAATCTATTTTGGAATTAATAACAGGATTTAATCACGTTCAAGGCCTGTGCAAGAAAAAGGAAAAGAAATCCAAGGATTTACCCGAGCTATAGCAGAGGAATCTAATTTTGGCACCTCCCACTCAGTGTTGAATGAACAGGTTATGATGATAGACGGGTATGCGCTTTAGATTAACAGCTTGCTGCTGGCACATAACCTAGCAGAGTTGGTCATATTTCTAATATATCAGAGATGCAAACAATGACAATGACAGTTAAGTGAGAGTAAAGCATATTTAGGTCAACTATTATTTGTGAATTACTGTTCAGATTATTTTTGATTTTACAAAATCTACCAGATGAGTCAATATATAGGTCAATATGTCCGTGTTCTCACCTGGAGCTTGACTTTCAGGTTGTCGACGTCCACCACTTTATTCTGCAGACATGAGAAGAGCTGTGACAGTCTGACAATCCACCATATGCTTTAAAGACTGGAGTGCTGTGAAAACTGCACAGAAATGAATGACGAACATCACGGCAGCAGACTAAAATAAGCTAAGAGACTCAGCATGTGGTAAAAGAAACAAGACAACTAAAAGTGGCTTTGAATGCTGCTGGCAGAGAAAGTAATTTGCAACACCCACACAACAACAAGGTCCTGGGATTAGACTTAATTACACAACAGTGAGAAAGACGACTGGCAGCATAACAACTGACTCCCCCGTTAATTTCCTGCAGCCCCGTAGGGGTGCCCTCTGATTTCCTGAAGAGGAAAGATGGGCTTAAAATAGTTTCGGCACCCCGCTAAAAAAAGGTAAATGTTGTGACCGAATGTGCTGAATTAAGAGTGAGGTGGAAATAAAGGTTAAGATAACATGTAGTATTTTAAAGGGGTCATATTATGATCATTTTCAGGTTCATACTAGTAATTTACGGTTCTACTAGCTTCTAACACATTTACATGCTTCACTGTTCAAAAAACACATTCTTTTTCTCATACTGTCTGCCTGAATATACCTGTACCTCACCTTCTGTCTGAAACTCTCCGTTTTAGCACCTGTCTCATAGACTGTTAAAAGAATGGACGTAATGAGAGTGACGTCACCCATTGGTTTGTGGACTCGCGTTTTGAAGCCACGAGTTTGGAATTTGGCCGTCGCCATGTTGACTTTTTAGAGTCAGAAGTTGACCATATTTGGACAAGAAGGCAGAGCTGGGGACGATGGTGCGGTCAGGCCAGTGACGTCTCGTCCAGTCTCGTCTATGGTGTCAATGGCGCTGCTAAGCTAAACCCATGAGAGATTGAGACCATAAACTTATAAATAATAAATCAAGTGAAAAGTAGGCTCATTTTCTCATTGACTTGTATACAACCGGGTGTCTTTTTGGAGCCAGTGGAGTCGCCCCCTGCTGGTCATTAGAAAGAATGCCGGTTTAAGGCACTTCCACATTGGCTTGACTTTTCAGGCCCAGAAGCTCCTCCCGAAAAAGCCCAGTCTGCTCTGATTGGTCAGTGTCTCCTGGTCTTCTGCACCTGCACTGTCGACGTCTCTGCACCATCATTGCAGCCAGGGAATGACTGTAGCGGCACTTTCTACCTACAGTTGTGACAGCACAACCTTACAGAAGTATTGACGGCTCGTTTAAAGGCTCAGTTTCTGAATATGAGCTGTGTGCATTTCTCTGTGTTTTGATACTTTCACAGTATTTATATAGAAAAGACATGGAAATCTGACTTTTACAAAATGGAACTCCAACATGCAAAAACAACAACACAGATTCTCCCATATTGTGTTTTGTGGCGGCTGGGCAGTGTTTTTGTTTTTGTGAGGTTCTTTTATGTTACCATGAGCTGCAACAGCAGCAAGCAAGGTCACAACCGCATTTCAACCTTGCACAGTAAAAAAAACACCAAAGAGAGCTGAAGGAAGTGCGACTAAGTGCAAATGTTCTGCAGCACTTCCTCAATCACTTCATCACTTTGTTTCAGTGACAGGTCATCACAAACAGCCCCTGCCTTTCCTGTGAATGCACAAAAAAATGCACCCAAAAGAAAATGCAGACACGCAGACACAGCTGCACGGTGACAATAGAAACCTCTGCGATGTGTGCAAAACTGCCACCTGCCGAATCCTCTGCCTTGGCAGAATGGACATGGTTCAACCCCTTGCATTAGTTGCTATGGGTTTCCATTTTTTTCCCCTCAATTATGACGTGAGAGGAGCCTGCATGCTGAGTAACTGCTACAAGGAAGCATGCCGAAAATAGACCGGCCATGTTACAAGCTGCCACAACAGCCTGGCTGCCTATCCATGCACAGAGGACAACCTCAGCATATTGACTCAACTGCTCCTCTCAGATGCCCCTTTTCATAGAAGAGCCTTACATTAAGAGCCATTCTTCTGAATGAATAGTGACATTGAATACATCATGCTTTTTTCCCAATGAATGTAACCCAGTGTCAGCTCCCTTGTTAATGCATTTTATGAATGGGCACTGGCCGCAGTATACTTGTTGCTTTTGCTTGAGTGGTGGCTTCTGAATAGACAACGTCTGTACAGCTCTATCTGTCAGACATCCATTACGCTCTCTAATGTCTACACCGCCATCCAAAGAAGACAATACATCACTCTAATGCAACACAATTTCCTCCTCAAACCACCGCTACTTGACTTGCCATTAGCGTGAGTGTTTTGCCTCGATTGGAGGGAAGAGGGAAGTCGGAACACTCGCTCCAAATGTTCATCCCAGCAGAGGAACATATACAGTAGAAATCTGCTCCAAATTCAATCACAGGCAGTCCCTGCGTGGGGGCTGTGTGTGCATGTGTGTGCATGAGGTATATGTGACTAGGTACTGTAGGAGCTCGTCTGTCAGCAGTGTGACTCCTCCAGGACCCCGAGTTGATCTGCAGCCAATCTTTCCATGAGACAGAGACGTGGGCAGGCATCTGCCGAGACATTTATGAAGCCATCCGCACAGCCTCGCAGCACAAGTGGTCTGTGAACTTGGCTGATTGGTGAGGAGGATTTGTACATTTGGTGCTATCTTCGCAGAATGACGAAGTGTTCCGCGCAGAAATAAGGTGATAATTGGGCCGCAGTGACTGTAACAAGTGGATCCCTTGTTGCTTTGTCAATATCATTAGGTTTTTCAGATGCTAAATGTTTCCTCATAATAGTGACAAGGATATAACATAAACACAGAAATAATGAACAGCATAATGAGTCATTCTGTGAATGGTTCAACAGCATCTCTCTCACCCTAAAGTCTATTCCAACGGTGGCTATAAAGTTGCCTCCCAGAAATGCCCCGTCTTTAAAGCGCACCAAGACGCACGTCTTCCCCACGGACGAGTCTCCGAGCAGCATCACCTATAGAGCAAAAACCCACCGCCAGAGAAGAAGACAACAGGTTACAGCTGGCCAAAAAAAAAAAAAGACTGACAGCTTATGGACACAATGGTGGGATAAGAGTTACAATCCTCCCACAAAGAGGAACTTACAGCTGTGGGATGTGTTGCATAAATTATTTGGAAAAATATTTCACAACTGCGATCATGAGATTTGAGTCAGCTGATGATGTTGCGCAATGTCTTATTTTGGTAAGATTTCAGTTAATATTATATGGCAAATACACCTACAGATAGTGTTGTGATTCACTGTGTGTCGGAGCTGCCACCAACACGTGACACTCAAGATGTTTGAACCAACTCTTAATTTTAACTCTCAACATTTTTCAGTGTGCATCCTGCTGCCCCCTCTTAGTCGATTAGTCGACTAATCATTTTGGTTTTAGTCGACTGCGATTTCTTTCGTCGATTAAACCTTTCTTATGCTTTTTTTCCATGCTGAATGACTTATTTCCAAGAAACTTAATAGCACATCTCTGGTAAACACAAGACTTAAAGCGGTGCTTTTGCATTTTTACAGATCTGTCGATTAAATCAACTAATCAATTAGTCGACAAAATCGAGTGTTAGTCGACTAAGCATTGATTTAATTGAGGACAGCGCTAGTGCATCCAAAACTAATCAACAACAACAGGATGTGTAATGATACAATCCATCCTGCACTGTTATTCAAACAGTGAGTCATAGCTGCATAATCACAAAGTGTTCATAGATAACAACACAATTAAACTTTAGTCTGTGGCTCTTTATTAAACAGTTACAGGTGTGTCTGCTGTGCAGCTTTGATCAATATTTAATGGAAGGGAGCAACAAGTACACCCTCAGCAAATATTTGCATATCAGTAAGGGCGGACAAAGCAACCCTCGAGAGATTAAAAGGCTCAGAGAGACTTCTTAGTGATTCTAATCAAATCCTCAGGTCGATGACTTGGTGTCAGCGGCCTGTTTAACGAGCACAATGCGTAAAGACAGACTCTAATTAATGGTTTTCCACTCATTATTCTCCAGATGTGGAAATGTTGCAGGTACACCCAGTTGTTTCTGTGTCAAACCTAGACATTTAAGACACCTGTTCCACCAGCAGCACCACAAAGAAACAACAACAACAAACAAATCAAGACGGGAAATACACACCTTGAAGGCAATATCATAATACTCGTTAATAGAAGCGCATCTCTCCAGCACATATTTTGACGTTCCGTTTTTAGCCTGTTTGTCCGTCAACGATGTCTTTCTTGTGGACATCGCAATGTCAAGAAAAAAAAGGAGCGCGCGGGCGGAGAAAGCCAAAGCACAGTTTTATCTCCGAGATGTGTCCAAAGAAAGACGCGCACAGTGTCTGTGAGATCTCCGCCGCTCAGTCCCGGTGTCCGCCAGCCTCCAGCAGCCCCTCTGCTCGCATTACTGCTGCGCGTGGCCACAAAATGATCACCAGGCGCTTCCAGGGGAGGGAAAAAAAATCACACCTTAATATCGCACTGTCAAAAGACGGAAGCGACAGGTCAAAAACTTGAAGAACAATCAGCGGCAGCGCGTCTTCTTCGTCTGCATCCACCAGTCAAGATGATGACAAACTAGGCGGAAACATTTCTCTGCATTTCCCTGGCGTGGGCAGATGGTTTAACTGAGCATGTGAGGACGTCGACAGCTCCAACAACACTGTGTTTTCTCAACAGTGTGAGTGAAAACATCAGTCTGTCTTTCAGGCTGACATTGTCCCCCAATAACAGCTGCAGGGGGTCAAGCGCGCGGATTGGCTGAGTCATCCGCCACAGGTGGTGCTCGATCAGTGAGAGGGTCAGAGAAGAGAGAGAGGAGGAAACTGTGACCTATTAGTTTAAATACACTTGATGTATAACGTGAATTTTCTCCTCAACATGGATAAAGTGTTCTTGGTGCGTAAAATTGCGCACAAACCTGCTCCAGAAACATTTTTTCCAAACATGTTTCCTCAGAAAAAATGCATCTTATATTATCATAAAGTAGTTGCTATCCTTTGTTATTATTGTAGCTTCTTTATCAACCCATTTTCTTTAACATCCCCCCTCACAGCAGGCAAACAAACAATGATCCAAGTCTCTTCTTGTCAAGAACACATGATTCTATAAATATCCCAAATCCCTTCATTTAATTAGCATGTCATACATGTCCAAAATGGTTTCACTGAGACACTTGAGAGTCTGAAAATCAATCTTTTCCTGCAGTGTTTGTCTCCCCCCAGTGTTCAAGTCAAGTCTCCACTCCCCTCTGTGATGGCAGGGACTAATGACACACGGTCAGAGATCATTTGTGTTACATAACTGACATGCAATCTCTTGTCTAAACATATGAACCCATCATTCGGTGTCACGGGCAGCTGCAGGCAACATCTCAGCCCCCTGACATGAACATAATGATGAAACATTCATTCCTAGATGGAGCTGATTGAACGGTTGATTTAATTATGGATAGGGTCAAAAAGATATTCCCAGATATTCTGTGTATCCCTGTTTGTGCCTATTTGACTGGAACTCACTGCTTTATTATATAGTTTAAAATAAATCAGTAGAGAGAAGTGCATCTAAAAGAGGATGAAAAAGCTTTAAATAAAAGGTGAACATTTCTAATATAAGAAATACGATTTTCACCTTCTGAGCATTTAAAGGTCTCATGTTGTATAAGTGAGATTTCAATGTATTTTTTAAAATTTGTTATAAAGCAGGTCTAGGTGATGTGAAAGTATCAAAACGCTCAATCCACAGAGAAATGCACACAGCCCGTATTGAGAAACTGTGCCTTTAAATGAGCCGTCAGGACTTCCATAAGGTTGTGATGTCACAACTATGCTATATATAGGTAGAAAGTGCTGCTACAGTGCAGAGAGGCAGAGAGCGCAGGTGCAGAAGACCATGAAAGCTGACCAATTTGAGTATACTGGGCATTTTTCAGGAACCAGGCTTAAAACATAGTGTTTTAGACAGAGGGTGAATACAGGTATATTCAGACTAGTCTGGTTTACTGGGTGAACAGTGCCTGTGTTCCCATTTTCAAAGTCCCTTCGCTATGGGGAAACAACAGCAACAGCCTCTGACTTATCAACCTACATGCTGAAAATGTTAAGGAAATGCAAACAGGCCAGAGTTTTTTCCCCTATCCAGGAGTGAAAGCACATTGAATCCAGACTTTACTCCAGCGCTGACAGTGCTGTGGAGATAGGTCTGACTACACAAGACAGTATGAAAAAAAAGCATGTAAACATGTTCTAGTAGAAACCCAAAATGCAAGTATGAACCTGAAAATGAGCATAATATGTCCCCTTTAAGGCACTTTATTTTGACCACCTGCACCAAGCCCTATCAAAATAAAGATGTAAAAACGATCACAGTCTGTCTTACACTTGACTTTAAATCCAGAGGTGTGCAGCAGACTGACTTATTTTGTATCTGCGGTGCATTTTTCTGCAGGGTTTTTTGGAAGCTTGAATCGCACACTATCACACTGTTATGCTAATGCAAAATGGCAAAGCCAATTTTATACTTTCTCGCAGATGTCTGTCTTCTCTGTGCTGCTCTGATGACACAAAGTTATCACAGCTGAAGAATCATATGTTAAATGAGCCATACATCTTTCCTGCTCGTCTGCTTTTTGCCTCCACTTGCAACACAGAGTGGAACACCCCCCCCCCCCATACACACACACACACAAACTCCCCATCACATGTCACAAAGCATAAAACCACTCTTGTTTAAAACAGCTTTATTACAAACATCCAGCAGCAAACATCCAGCCGCCATGACTTTCATTAGCAGTGCTGTCTTCACACTAATTTAATCATAGCAGTGGCATCATTAATAACCATAATAAACGCGCACACACACACAGAGTGTTAAGGATTGTAATTAATGCAGTGAGAAGATGCAACATCCCACACTGGTGAACACCACTGATTCATGCTGCACTTGACTGGCACACAAACAGCACGACTTCAGTACAAACAGCCCATCGCAGAGACGTGTCCTTCTCATCACTCGGGTGAAGTCAACAGCATCACAGGGGGGAGGAGAGCAGGGAGAGAAAACATGCGAGGGAGGGAGGGTGTGTGTGTGTGTGTGTGTGTGTGTGTGTGGAGGACAGGAAGTATGGACTCACTGTGAAACCAATGCCGACGGTGGCGGTGAAGGACCCCGGGATGAACTTGCCCTGGTCGAGCTGAACCAGCAGAGAGGTCTTGCCCACTCCACTGTCTCCCACGAGGATCGTCTGCAGAGAGTCACAGAAATGCAACATCATGTTTCCACTGCTGCCTGAGGCCAGTATCTGTGTGTGTGTGGGGGGGGGACACATAGTGTAGATTACTGTATATGCTTAGTGCACAGTGTTCTGTAATGCTTAATGCCTGCAAGAAGGAATGGCAATGTGCAGTGGGAAAGTACTATACTGGAGGGTGTGTGGGTGTGGGTGTGTGTGTGTGTGTGTGTGTGTGTGTCACTATATCATGCACAAGGGGAACACTAACCACATCCATCTCTCTTTCTTTTACATTAAAGCATGTAAACATGTTCGAGGAGAAACCCCAAATACAAGAACCTGAAAATGAGCATAATATATAGTCCAATATTTCACAAAAAAACAAAAGTTAGAGGAAAGTTCAAAATGAATACCATCAGATTCACACACGTGTGCCTTTTGAAGGGAAGGTTGGGAACCAATGGACTAAAATACCAAAGAGTATATAAAGTAACTTAAACTAGCTCCACCTCAACCAACACAACAGTAAAATGCTGCTTTTGATACATCAGTATCAACAATCTATATAATAATATCACCGTCCTCTTCTACAGAACACATACTTTTACTTTTGATACTTGTCCTTCTGTACTTTCACTGTATGATTTTAAATGCAGAACTTGGAACTTGCAGTGGAGTATTTCTATATAGCTTTATTACTCAAGTAAAGGATCTGAATAGCCTACTTGTTCTGTTCACCAGACACCAATCAAACCTCACACACACACACACACACACATAAAAAAAACAAAAAAAAACAGCCAGTGCCGGTATGATAAGCATCATGCGTCACCCCAGCAGGGATCTGCTGATTTGACACCACAGCGCCGGACCTATAGGCATCAATCGGCCTTGTCGCCATGGTTATCGTCTCATTGGGGGCTGCTAGGGGAGTCCAGCCTGGAGCTCCTCGGCAGCAGATGCTTGCCTCTTTGTTGACATTTACCACCCCCCTTCTCCTCTTCCTCCTGCTGCCTGCCTCTTATCTGCGGTCTCAAAGAACCCACATGCTGCGCAGCATTACAGCATGCAGGCAGCACTCTGCAGCGCGCAATATACGTTCACTTTCATCACTCACATCCACAAGTTCTGCACATTCGACTTTGCTCTCCCATTAAAAACATCGTGACAGTTTGAGCAGATACACCGGATGAGAATCCGAGGCTATCTTTAAAGTGCATGTTTGCAGAGCTCTCTTTGAAGAAAATGCTGAGCAAAGCATCACATTTGTATGCTGAAAATACAGATAAAAGCTTCAGAAATCCAGCAAATAGACAGTGCCACCAATCTAAAACAACCATTGGTCATTCCTGCTTGTTGGAAAAAGTTTCAATTAAAAATACCTTTGGAAAGGGAATTATATCAGAATAGCCTACATATACCCTGCTGATGACTACTTCACTAGAATCCTCAGAATCTAAATTGAAAGCATGCAAGGACGATCTACAGGAGGAAATTGGAATAAGGCATGCAAAAAAGCTCAAATTCAAGCCACTAACATGTTTAAAACTTCTGCAATACAACTGGTTAATGAGAATATACACATAGCACTGGAAAAACTCAACCAATTTAATCCCAATGCTCCAGACCTCTGTAACATGTGTAGGGATTGTATATGGAAATGTCCAAGAATTAGGGAATTTTGGGGAGAAGTTGGACTAGTAGTGCAAGACATTTTATCAATTCAAATAGCTGTGGAACCTTTTGTTCTGGGAACCTATCCGGAGGGACACAATGTAAGACACAGAGAACAAATCTTTATCAATACATACTAAAAGTATAGCAACTATAGCATTAACTTGGAAAAGTACTGATAGACAAAGTATTAGACAATGTAGGAAATTAAGGAAATATCTCTGTGTTGATTTTGTTTATTTATTTTAAATCATTTTAATATTGTTTGCTCATTAATGTGCATGTATCTATATCTATGTACATATACATACTTCTTGTTTGTTTTTCACTGTGATACTGATATCTGTGGGTATGCATGCACAATGGTTTTCTTTTCTTCTCCTATAAAATGTTGAAAACTCAATAAACATATTGTTGAAAAAAAGTGCCATTTTGAAACACAGCATACAATGTATAAATAATATAGGATGCTATCGTTTCATCTTTGAACAACAGGCATTACGAGTAGGTACAAGTACAAACTGGCCTTCACGTACAAGTGACGCAGACCAGAGAGGCCAGCTGCTGTGTGCATGACTCACACTGTGTTTGTGCAGCTGCATGGCCAGTGTCAAATCAACATATTACTATTTCATGGCTTCTTCATCAAATCTTGATGCTGGCATGTAAACGTTCTCAGGACAAACACTGCTGGAGAACAGAGCAACAGACTTTATTTGCAGGAGGCACACGTGGGAATGGTTGTATGTTAAAGAGTTGAAAGTGGATGTTGTGGTGGTGGGGGGGTGGTGGTGTTAGGGCCCTATAGCAGGGGTAGAGATGCTGAAATGTCTCCATGGCAACATGCAATTTCTCACAGTTGTTTGGGTTCATCAAGAGCGAGCCCGAGAGATGTCTCATAACGAGACACCGTGAAAGTGGCGAGTGGAAACCCAAGACTCTCATACATGCAACTGTCCAATGAATCCAGCGGATGGTGATTTAGTCACAAGTATCTACCTTTAAAGGGACAGTTCACCTCAAAATCATACCTTACTCTTACCTGTGGTGCTTTTTATCAGTCTAGGTTGTTTTGGTGTGAGTTGCAGAGTGCTTGAGATATCAGCCACATCTTATTTTATTCATTATCTATCTTATTAACTAATTTGTATTCTTGCTTTGTCTCTTTATCTAGTTTTTATCTCGCTCTCTTTTACTGTTAATACTCTTATTATAGCTTTTAGATCTATTTCATTATGTTCTTAACATTTTATTGTCTCGCATACATTCGTCTCTGGTTTTAATTTTCTTAAATTATTTTAAATTGTTTTGTCTTCTTTATGGTATTAATGTCTATAATTTTTGTCTATTATCTGCTTGTCAGTCAACTGTGAAGCACTTTGAACTGCATTCAATTTCATTATGAAAGGTGCTGTATAAATAAAGTTTGATTGATTGATTGATTGATTGATTGATTGATTGATTGCACTCGTGCTCAAAGCGCCGAAAAAGTACATTTGAAAAACTCAACAGCGATGTCTCTTTCCAGAAATCAGACCCGGTTACTGAAGATAATCCACAGACCTTGTTGTGAGCAGTTTCATGGAACTATTTTCTTTCTATCGAACTACACCCATCAACCGAAATCAAAGCGCAGAAGGAAGCGTGCATCTACTGATGGACGAGAGTGCCATCGATAGTTCCATTATATTGGAGAGACATCTCTACGGCTGATATCTCAAACACTCTGCAGCTCACACCAAAACAATCCAGAGTGATAAATAGCACTACAGGTAAGAGGAAAAATATGTATTTTTGATTTTAGGGTGAACAGTCCCTTTAAGGATATCATCATACATAACTCATCACACAGCAGCGGTTACTTAAATAATATGTTTTTACAGTATTTAACACTTTTGGTACTTTTTCTAGTGATTGTTGAATGATCTTTTGTCCACAGCTTCAGAATGGATAACAGGCTCTTCTTCTGATGTTTCTTTTCTTTTCTTTTTTTCTTTTTTTCTTTCTTTTCTAATTATTATTTTTTTTTAATGTAAATTAATCTCAAACAACTTATAATTTAAGAAAAAGCCAGGCTTGTCTTTAAATATGAGCAGCACTGTGTGCAGCAGAAAGAGAGAACAGGAAGTGTCGTTACTTTCATATTTCTCAGCCATTCAGCAGATATATCTTTAAATGCCAATAACATTAAATTCAGCTCTCACATTAAGAATAAAACCACATCCTTTCATGTGTACAAAGTTCCTTCTTGTCTAACAATGAGCAAGATCTGGCAAGAGTTTGGGTTGTACCTTTTTCTATATTACAGTGTATTCTCAAAGAAATTTATTGTTGCACATTTTCCAAACGTACTTAAAGGTCCATTTGGGTATTTAAAGAACTGAGATCCAACTGGCCCATTTTAGCCTGCAAAAAAAATGGAGCCATCTGTATCTAGTATGCTGTGTAGTTTCTGGCAGGCTGTGACTCGGCAAAACAACAAATATCACCAAATATAAACTGTTTGTTCTAGCCTCACACACAATGCACTACTTCTTTTGGAAATATTGAACGGCTGAGTTATTGAGGGTCTTGAAGCTTATAACTTAATCATCAAAATAGCTGCAGTTTTAAAGCAGTAAAATTCACCTCACAGATGGTAGAAACACTTTTAATTGTTGTAGACATAATTTGATTAATTACTGTACTATTATGGGCAATAATAGACAAAAACAAACCTGCACATCTCTACTTTTGATTCACAAAAGTGTCAATATGCAAACGTGTGCTTTGTATTATTTTACCCAGTACAGTAATATTAACCGAGAAAACTACAAATCAGGAATGAGCTCTTTCCAGCTTTATAATACATCAGTGCGTGCGTGCGTGCGTGCGTGTGAGTACAAGTGGATTTGTGCATCCAGGTGAGGAAGTCGGCTGCGTATTTGCTGCATGTGACCATACACAGAGGATTAACAAGATTTCACTCATGAATACCAATGAAGTCCTCTGTTCAGCTGAGCAGCAATAAAGCTATTTCAGTTTTCCACTCTCCTCATCCATCCAGCCACACAGACGCACAGCAGACACCACTAAAGACACCTGAGGGATTTTCTAGAGAAATACATTTTAACATCTGCTGATGATCAAACATCACCCAAAATCATCGAGACCCTAAAAATATTTTAACTGCTCAGGGCTCACAGGCATGTAACATTTTGTGACGAGGGGTCAAACAAAGGAGTTGCTTTGTTTTGATGGGACACAAGCCAAAAGGGTTGGGAACCAGTGGTTTATTATTGTCTGTTTATTTACCTGACGTCTGCTGTATGACACCCACTGAATTTCCAAAAGGACTCATAATAAATATCTATCCATCTATGGAGCCCTAAAGTTTTCAGTATTAAATAAGTAATAATTAAACAAAGTAATTAACAGGATGTCCTTTTTATTTATTCAATATTAATCCCTTTGGTGTTCCACAGTATCCTTTTATAAAGGAAACATTATTAAGTTAGGGAAATTAGCTGGCAGTGGGTATTTTTACATGGTAAAATATAATAACAGGTCCCACCAGAAATTGAGAATATTTTAGTAAAACTGATAGAAAAGTATTAATTTCTACTAGATGAGCTCAAATAAGCTGTAATTCTGGTTATTCTTTGCCTCGGTGACAATTTTAGAGTTGACAGATTCTAATCAAAACTATTAGAAGTAATGAATGTGTCACCTTGTGCATCAGGTCTTCATTATAGGGGAAGGTGTTGGATGTGGGAGTCTGTCCGTCCTCTGCGTCCGTGTCCGCTGCAGATGACCCGTAAGCACTGTCCGAGGAATCCAGCGTCACCTCCTCCCACCTCTGTGTTTCACAGGCGTCATCCATCCCGTTTGTTCTGTAGTTTAAACGTGTTTTCTGGTCAAAAGCTTCTGCAAATAAACTAAACGTTCAAACTTCCTCTCCTTCAGCTGTCTGTCGGTCATCACCTCCGGCCCTCCTTTCTCCGCATGCACTCGGGTTTATATCCTGAACAAAGACACAAACCTGACGAAATATTTATATGAAGGCGGTCAGAAACAAACACGGAGGAGTAGTTTACAGTATTTATGAAGTAAAAACCATGTCGGGTATTTCTACAATGAACGAGGAAGTGTTCAGCACCCTGGAGAGCGCCTCTCCTTCTCATGAACATGTACCCCCCCCCCCCTCATCGGCTTTAAAAGGAAATACCTTATAAACACAGTGAAAACAGTTCATTTAAAGGTCTCATATTGTACAAGTGAGATGTCCATGTCTTTTTATTATTATAAAGCATGTGTAGGTGCTATATAAATACTGTGAAATTATCAAAACGCTCAATCCACGGAGAAATGCACACAGCTCATATTCAAAAACTGTGCCTTTAAACGAGCCGTCAGGACTTCCATACGGTTGTGTTGTCACAATTACCGTCGGGACTTCCGTGAAGTTGTGATGTCACTAGGTTATATACAAGTAGAAAGTGCCGTTACAGTCAGTCCCTGGCTGCAATGACGGTGCAGAGACGCCGAGAGCGGAAGACCCGGAAACACTGACCAATCAGAATAGGAGGGGGCCTTAAAGCGACAGGCGTTAAAACAGAGCGTTTCAGGCAGAGGGTGAATACAAGCATATTCAGACAGTATATGAGAAAAATAGTGTTTTTTGAACATTTAAAGCATGTAAACATGTTCTAGTAGAAACCCATAATAACCTAAAAGCATAATTTTAAGAAAAAAAATAATGTAGCCCATCTGGAATAGAAGACCCCTTTTCCACCAAATTAGCGCTTTTTAAAAATACAGGAACACCCGCTAAAAATAGGCGATAGACCCCTTTCCCATTGCCAGAAGATACCTTTTTGTTTTTTTCTGGTGTGTCACGGTCAACATCATGAACGCGCTGGAAAAAAGGTGTTAACTTTTACTGCT
>JAOVVB010034207.1:0-15437 GCA_028570985.1 Heterobranchus longifilis
CTATCAGTAATCAGAATCTACCCTAAGGCTTGTAAATATACTATCTCCTTCTTTAGATTGCATTTCCTTATCTGCCGACAGCAGATGTTAAGCAGTCACAGGTGGAAATGGACGGCACCGTCTCTACACATGAATTTGATTGGACACATTTAGCGTCAGGTGGAATAATGATCCTGAGACCTCTGCTTCCTCTCCAGGGGCCGAATTCTAGAAACGTGTCTTAAATCTGAAGTTAAGAAGGACGAGTCTAAGATAAGATGTTACTGAATTTAGTATTACAGAAGCACATCCTAACTAACTTTAGGAATCTTATTTTACTTCATCCTGTCTTATCTCAGGTTAGGAAATCCTAAATACTCAATCCAACATCGGTTATCAATGTTTATTATGTTTGTTAACTAGCAACCAAGGCTGATGATTGCAGTGTTCTGGAGGGCATGTAGCTAACAAGGCAGCTAGCACTGTAGCTCGGTCCTCGCCCATTAAGGGATTTGTATGTGAGGAGCTTAAAGTCGATTCTAAAATTGACGCTCTCTCTCTGCGGGGGCGGACTGTGCTCCACAGAGCGTCAGGGGTCTGCAGCGATGTCCAACAAGAAATGTGGGCTTTTCTTTTGTGCATGCATCGCTACCCCAGCCTTGTAAACTGTTGGTTTGTTTACAACAACCAGCAGACAGTAAACAGGAAACACTCGCCGTAAACTGCAGTAAAAACCCAGATTGAGATGCATTTTCTGAATGTGCTGTTTATATGCTCCTAAAACCCAAATAATTCCACCATAACCCACATGACTTAATCGAAAAATGCTATATTCGGAAAACGGCCTTTTTCGGAATATCCAAATGGAATATGCAGTTTACATGACCTGCATCAAATTCAGAATATTGTCATATTTAGATTAATAGTGGAATATTAGTGTGCATGTAAACGTACTCACTGTTGTGTGACCTGGCTCAGGTTAAACCCTTTGTAAAGCATGAACAAATATACAGAGTGAATGCCATAGAACTTTCTTTTATTAGGTGATTTAGTTTGGCAGTTAGTCAAAAAGAATATTAAAAAACTACTTTAATGTGGTTTTCTTTCGGGGCTAAATTACATGGTATCGGATCAGTGCATACACTTGCGTATTCTCAACACAATACAACTTTATTAATCCCCGAGGCAGTTTGGTTTTGTTCCGATACTGATGCCAGCATTTCAGGCAGTACCAGAGACATTTCCAGTACTGGTATCGGTGTCAGAATAACTCGTTTTTTTCTGGTCTCTGCTAGAAGAAACAAAGAAAAGAGTGACACACTTCAAAAACAAGTGAAAGTGAGAGCCATTTCTTTCTTTCTTAATTTCTTTCTTTCTTTTTTTCTTGATCCCAGGGGAAATTTATGGAGGTAGTGCAAATGCAAGGTGATTAACAGGGCAGGTATTGCAAATGTAAGGTGATTAAAAATGTAATTAAAAAGTAAAAGTAAGGTAAAAACAGTGCAAGAAAACTTTATTTATTGCTATAAAATAAATGCCGATTGTGCATACAGGCTGACCGGTAACTTCCAGTCCAGCAAAAGGTGATTAAAAAGTAAAAACAAGAGCAATGCTTACTGTGGAAAATATACAATAAAAAAAGAAGATAAATATAAAACAAATACAAATTGTGCATAAAGGTTAACTTAGCCAGTAAGTGTCTGCTGTTTAAAGCTTCCATACATATTCATACTGCAACACAACCAGCATAATTCATTTGTACATCTGTCAAAACAGATGCTGTGCAGACGCTGTATGTCCTCGGACAGAGAACACACACCTCCTGCCACAGAGAACACACACCTCCTGCCACATGTCTGTCGGTAGTAATGGACGTGTGAATAACCCCCAAATCCACAGGAGATTCAGAGAGAAAAGAGTCCCAGGAACAGTTTCTCTGTGCTGCAGCATCTGAACTGTTTGAAATCCATCCTTGATATGTTGAATAAATCTAATTTACTGGCTGAATATGAAGATGATTTGGTTACAGGGGTTGCCAAGCATGGCATCATATTATGGACAGGCAGAGGGACAATCATAAATGGAGAGAGCAAGAAAAGATTTTCCGACTTGATGACAGCTTGCGAGAAAACAACTCCCTTAATCTACCTCCTGTGCTCCTTTGTGTGCTTTTCCTTCTTTACCTTCCCTGATCTTATCTTCCCTTATTCAATAAATGACCAAAAGGATGACATGACTGAGGTGTTGGGAGATGTGGTAGCCATTATTATTGATTCTGTTCTGTAAATACAGATCTGGGTCTCAGCCCGGAGCATCAAATTCTACCTAAGGACCACCTCATCGAGTCAATAAAGAGCCACAAAGGCAGACGGCAGGTCAATATCACATCAAATATTTACACAAACACTCGAGCAGCATGTGTACATCGGAGTATTGAACTCGCACAGAGGAGTTAGGATTTAACATACAGGCCATTCCACTCTGTGTTCAAGTGGAAATATACAACTTTTCTGCTTTAAATTATCATTATGAAGTAAATATTGATCGCACAATGTAAAGGCTGTGACTCCATCTACCTTTAGATGCAAAGCCCTCACTTTCACTGCCTGCCACCTCCCAGGAGGATGACGTCTTGCTTTATTTCATAGTGTTCATAAACTGTATAAAGAGACATTCAGTAGGACGCATCAGTTTGTAGTTTCAAAAACGCAGAAATGAGTTCTCATTTTAGCACTTCCTGTTCCCTCGTCTGGAAGTCAGTGTGTGTTTTTTAATGTGTTTTTGTTTAGACGTCTGTCGGAACAGTTTCTTCCCCAAAGTCATTCAAGCACTTAACAAAACACAGTGACACACTAACTTATTGAAGGCTTTTTTTACAAGCTCTGCAATATCTATCTGATATTTGAGTAGCTGTGCAATATTGTTTTCAAGGGTGTTTTATATGTCTTCAAGGATGTTTCTTATGTACAATGTTTATATGTTTTTTATTTATTTATTTATATTTTTTATGAGTCAGTGATCTGAGAGTGTTTTTATGTTGCTGTGATGAGCACCTGCAATTTCGTTGTATCTTGAATACAATGACAATAAAGGCATCTATCTATCTAAAACTTAACTTCCGGGCTGCACAGGAAGTCAGTGTTCCTGTTCTTCACTACGGGAAACAAACAACAACCTCCGAGCTCTCAACCTACATGCTGAAAATGACACCTTTTGAATGATGTGCTGTAGATAATGCAGGCCTGCTCTGTTCTTTCAGTGAATGATTGTAAAGATACAAAGAATATGTTTACAACATTTTCGTGTTCCACCTTCCGACAGTATTTTGCAGAAGCACCGTCGAGGCGTGGCGGCGCTCAGGATGACTGTGATTTGGTTTAAGGAAATACAAACAGGCCAGAGAGTTTTTGTTCACTGTCCAGGAGGGAAATGGCATTCAACCCAGAGTTTCCCCCAGCAGCGCTGTGGAGATAAGTCTGTGAGACTACTGTGATGCTAACACCAACAAACTGAGAGCTACAAGGAATCCAGGACCAGCCAGAAACAACTGTTTGTTTCTGGCTGGTCCTGGCTTCCTTGTAGCTCCTGTGGTGAAGTATTTATTCATGTCACGTCTGCTGGAGTTTGATGATAATATGTTACCTGCTGCTGCAGAGCATTATCTTTTTAGAAACACGGCTACCTGGCTGCTGTCCAAAGCAGCAAGAAACAACCGTCACCAGGCTCCTCAGCCGCAGCAGGCGGCTCGTTATCAGCAGCTCCTGGTTCATTTCTCGTTGTGAAGTCTAATCAACGCTGGAGGAAGCTCTGCATCCAGTGCGTTTTCACTCTTGGATCGGGTAAAAAACTCTCCGGCTTGTGTGCATTGTTTTTAAATCAATCACGATCGTCTTGGGCGGTGCTACACCCCAGATACAGCGACGGTGCTCCTGCAAAATAGTGTCAGGATTTGACTTGTTTTGGTGGAACATTTACATGAAAATGGCTTTGTAGATCTTTACAATCATTCACCGAAAGAACAGAACAGGCCTGCCTTATTGCACCATCCAAATCTTCTACAAAACTTCAGTGTGTAGGCTGATAGCTCGGAGGTTGTTGTTGTTTCCCGCAGGGAAGAGAACGGAAACACGAAGGGGGGAGGGGGACTTCCTGTCCACACAGGAAGTAAGGATTTATCTAGGCAGTGTTCACCCAGTCAGCTAGACTACTCATTGTATAAAACAGTGATTCTCAACTGGTAGGTCACAGGGCCATTTTGAGTGGGTCGCAGATGTGTGCGCGAAAAAAAAAAAGTTAATGGGGAAAAGTCTACACAGAATTTCTGATGCTGTGCTTTTATTTTGAAGGACATACATTTCCCATTATGCACCGCGCATGCAGAGAGAGAGTATGTAGAGTTTGCTGCCAGTGTTGTCATGACAACGTGATAACGTGCACATTCGAGCATTTGTAAACATGGCGAAACGCAAATATGACACAGAATACATTAAATATGGGTTTTGAAAATGAAAACCTCAGAGTGTTATGTGCAGCGATGTGCTGCCACATGAAAGCATGAAGAAACAAAACTGAAACGCCATTTAGAAACAAAACACTACTTATAAAGACAAACCGGTCGAATACTTTCACAGATTAAATATAAACGATACAAATACATATTGCATAATTACACATCAAGTTGTCTTAAAACGTCAACAAAGACTTTTATCATATTTTCATTCTTACCATTAACAACAAAGGCTGCCATGTTGGATTGTGTTACTGACGTCAACTCGGTATCAAAAATGATACCTGAAGTTTGTTTTCTCTCCGAGTTCTGCGGTGTCTTGAACGCAGCATTAGTGGGTGGTCTGGCTCATGTGAGGCTGTAGGCTGCTTCACTGTGAGATGATTTTCATGAGGTAAGAAGGTACTGCTGATGTTTTCACAGCTGTTGAAGCACTATCTGTGAGTGTTTCAGTCAACAGAGCTTGGTTTAAACTCTCTCCCCTGTGTTGTGGATTGGATTGTGGCTCAGCGTGTTCCCTTCTCCTCCACAGATGAGGAGACGGGTCTGGAGGTGCATCAGGTAACTCGCCCCCCAGGCTTCAACGCCAACCGGCGGCGCAGCAGAGCTGTGCTCTATCACCTGTCAGGACACCTGCAGAAACAAGACAAGAGCAAACTGAAGATCAACAATGTAAGTTTCTCTGCATTTGTAGACACTGGTACATGTATACAAAAAAGTACTTTCAGGAGAGACTCCAAAGTATACTGGAGCACACGGATAGCAGGTGGAAAACTTTATTGTATGACTAACGTTTCGATGCAGTGCGTCTTCATCAGAGGGTTTAATCTGCTTCCCAGAAAGACTGGACTAACTTTGTTCTCAGTAACACAGGGTCATTATATTTCAACACAGGACATAGCATAAAGAGCAACAAAGTCTGCATAGGGAGTACTATATAGTCCACATAGGGAGTAGTATAAAGAGCGACAAAGTCTGCATAGGGAGTAGTATAAAGAGCGACAAAGTCACTGTCCTGATTCTTCCTCTCTCCTATATCTCCACATTTGATAAAATCATTAAATGGTTTGCAGATTCCTTCACAAACACCCAATTTGTTTTTCAAGGAATATGTTATTCTCTCTGTTGACTTACATTGTGCCATAATCTTTATCCAAGCATCAGTTGTAGGTGCAGCCGTTTTAAAACAAGTGTCAGCTATATTTATTCAATTTGACAGGTTACATGTCTGCATCAGCCGATTGTATTGAAGCAGCTTCTTATTGTTAGCTGATGCTATATGTAAGTTAATGTTCTTATGTATTCATTAAGAATACATATATCAAGTAGTGCTGTTTGAATTCACAGCAGGACGACGCTGCACGTTGAAAAAATGACGCCAAAGGGTCCCGACAAGCTGCCGTGTTTGACGAGTTGCATATTTAGAAGATATTTGGTTGCCAGAAGATGTATTACATGCCAAACTAACCCCACACTCCCTCTCATCTAATCATTATTTTTTACTTTTGATGATTACATTCAAGTCACAGAGGTACGAGTACATATAATTCAAGCCAAACTTTAAAACCCCCTACAGGTTGTTCAACAACAAACAATCTGTTCTGAAGACATTTCCAGATTCTTCAAAGACCCTTTTATCCAGATGGAATAAAAAGTTATTTACTACTTTACAAAAAAAAGTTGAATTGTTTCCCAAGTTGTGGCAGGGTTTCTTAAACCAGCGTTGTGGTTTTGGTGTTGTGCTCATACTGTAGCTCTGCTGCAGTACAGCGGGCAGCACACATCCTGACAGCTGCTGTGGAGGTCATCTGCAGTGTGCTCACTTGTGTTTGACTTTGGGGTAAAAGCTGCATTTTGCTGAAGTCAGTGATAAAACAAACATGCAGACCTGTGCAGTTTACATCCTGCAAGTGTGACGCCCATTTATTGAGGAATTACGTGTTTTTAGGGCTCATTATTTTTGTTTATTAAATATATATGTTGCACAAACATTTTGCAGTTTAACCTTTTGAAATGAGCAGCTCATTTCTGTTTCCTCCTTATTTTCATTGTCACTTTCTATTTGTCAAGTTATTTGGGTTTTTCTTTTCCTCAGTGTCTGCCTGAATTCTGAAAAGGCTCAATGACAACTCAAACTTTTCTTTCTTTGTCTTTATTCTCACAGTTGCAGTTTGAATGACAGTTCAGGAGTTTTCAGCAGGTTGATAAGCTTTTAAAAAAGAACACTAAAAGACAAAATAAACATTTCATCACTTTTCCCTCTAATAAATAAACAAATAAATCATTTATGATTTCAAAAAATATCATTTGTCACATATATGTGTCTCTGACAAATTAACAGTTAATTTAATAACTGACACATTTTGCCCAAACAAATTATTAAATGCATATGCAAAATATAGATTTCACAGGCTTATATAAACATTTCGCCCCAAAATAAATAATGAAATGCATAATGCAACTTATATACATTTTACAGGCTTATGCAAACATCATAAACCTACATTTAATCATTAAATCAACTAACTTCCCTTAAACACTGCGTTGTTAAATCAATAAATCGGCCCAATAAACAAGGCAATACAACGCTACTTCAATAAAAGATCAAACAGCGGCATCACACACAATGTGCTCCACCATCCATTAACAAACATTTCATCATCTCATCTCTGCATCAGAGGAAAACAAAACCCAGACAAAAAGTTAAATCATACATACCAACATCTCTGCATGATGATTTAATGATGATTTAATGATGATTTAATGCTTCTTTTTGTCGGCTTTTTCCTCCAGTGTAAAACATCTCCTTATAAGGCCGTCCGCTCAGCTGAGAGTCCAGCGCTGCTCTCTTGACATTCAACAATTATTATTATTACTGTATTATTATTATTAAAGGCATTTCATAAGTGATGTGTGATTTGTAGCCATTTGTATTAAATAAACTTAGATTTTAAAAAAGAAGATAAATTACAAAGATTAATTTATAATTTTGACATTAGTCCTAACACTATTATTAATTTGTAGTATATATATATATATATATATATATATATATATATATAATGAGTATATTTTGTATGATAAGGAAAAACTGCACAACATTTGTTCTGATTTGCCTAAAGTCTTGAGACTTGGTGCAGACTAGAGCTGCAACAACTCATCGACTAATTGATTAGTTGATCAACGGAAAAATAATTGACAACTATTTTAATAATCGATTAATGATTGATGCAAAAAATGTCAGAAAATGCTGTTTTCTTCCTCTCAAATATGAAGATTTCTTGTTTATCTCTGTTTTGTATCATAACTGAATATTTTTTAGTTTTTAAGTTCTGTGTTTTATATCATATTAAACTGAATATCAAAACAAGACATTTAAAGACATCACCTTATGAGAAACTGAGAAGAAGAAGAAGATTTATTTATAGACCACATTTCATACAAGCAAACATATTATAAAAACAAACAAACAGATAAACAAACAAGCAAACAGACATGCATAAGTATGCACGAACACATAGCTTGTTAAAAAGTAGAAATAGGTCAATTAAAAACAATAAATAAGAGGCAGTGCATATACGTTACTCTACTAAGTATCTCAACCTCATTAAACACCACAGTGAGGAGAAATGTTTTCAGCCTGCTTTTAAAAGAATTGAGTTTTAACATTACTTGGAAGGACATTCCTTCTGTTCGGAGCGTCGTCAGTGAACGCAGCTTCTCGACCTCCAGGGAAACAAGGAGACCGCTGGCTGATGATCTCACGCTTCTCGTTGGTACAAATGGCAGAAGCATGATATAATCTGGAGCGAGGCCATTCAGCAGTCTGAAAACAAACAGGAGGATTTTAAAATCAATCCTGACATTTATTGGAAGCCAATGCAAGGATTTAAGAAGGGGTGTGATGTGTGCATGTTTCTTAGTCCTGGTCAGAAGACGTGCAGCAGCATTCTGAATAAGCTGCAGTCTTTTATAGCATGTACGAGTTTTTCAGAGTTTGACAGAAAACCTCTGATTTTTCAGATGGGATGGACATTTTTCACTATTTTCTGACATTTTATAGATCAAATGATTCATCGATTAATCGAAAATGAATCTGCAGATTAATCGATTATGAAATTAATCGTTGGGTGCAGCCCTGTTACAGACATACTTTGGACAAGTATCTGGACAGGACAACTCTGTATTTTAGATCACATGAAAAATCACACTTTTATCAATAGTTATGCTTATTAAATGTTTTCCATGTGATTTAGGAGGAGAATACTGAACAATACTGAACAATACTCCAACACTGAATCAGAACTCTGCAACACAACACAGTTAAAATGAGGGAGACACAGTCTTTCATGACTGCACTGTTGAAAACAAATGGAAAACTCTAACTGACCTGTGAATCTTTATTTATAGATGTTTCTACTAGTATGAGTCATTGTTGGAGACCTTGGGATCTTGACTAGAATTTCACAACGTCTAACAATAGCTTGAAGAGGTTTAGTGAGTGTGTGCATACCGTCATGTTATTGTGTTAACCTCTCTGTCTCCCTGTCATCCAATCCAGAACATGTTTGGGGAGAAGCCTCCAATCCCGGAGTACAAGGTAGCAGCCATCCAGAAGTCTCGCTTCATCCTGCTCCACTATGGGACCTTCAAGGCCGGCTGGGATTGGTTGATTCTGCTGGCGACCTTCTACGTGGCCGTCACCGTGCCCTACAACGTGTGTTTCACGGTGGGGGGGCGGGATGAAGGAAACAGCACGGCCGCACGAAGCCCGCCCAGCGTCAGCGACATCCTCGTGGAGATCCTGTTTATTTTAGGTGAGAGAACGTGCTGTTTTTGTTTACAGGATTCACTCTCAAAGCAGGGGCGGATCATTGTGAGACACAGATATGAAAAAGGCAATCCTTCCAGAAAAACACTGAGTTGTTTTGTGATTGTTGTGAGCAAAAATCCTTGATTATGCGGCGGCTTTTCTGAAAAAATGCAATGGAATATGCAGGGTTTTATGCAATTTTATGCGGTGAAATTGTGGGAACTTGCGAAAACTGCAGGAGCTGGCAAAAAATGCAATTTGATGAAAAAGAAAAAAAAGTGATTTGTTTATCTTCTCATGCGAGGCGATGATGTTTCACGTCCCAAGGCAACAGGGGGAAAATGGCTGCTCCCGTGTGAAGTAAACATGCAACATTTTTCAACTTTCTGCAGAGATATATGCAAGTGTTTGCAACGAAAATGCGGGAATTATGAAATCATGCAAGCCCCGCATATTGCGCGTATTTTGCGTGGAAATCTGTGATTTTTGCGGCAAAAGTGCAGTGTCTTTGAAAAAATGCGACCCCCCGCATAATATGTGGGCTTTGGCTGATTATGTGTTGAATTATGCGATCGCATAATCGCGTTTTTCTGGAAGGACTGGTTATGCCTCTTAATTACTGACTGCGCACCTCCATGTGCTCAACGGCGCAGTTGCACATTTCACCAGAAGAGGGCAGTGCTATGCCATCACTGAGTTCGACCAATGTTGTAACTTCATCAGTCAGTTAGTCAGTCACCGAGCGAGCGAGTCAGCAACAAACTTCCCCATTTATAGGGCTAGGGCTCCCCTAGCTTTGCTGCGGTCCAGCCAAAAATGTAAGGTACAGGGATAAAGGGATCACTAGGGTCATTAGGATTCATTCTCTGGGAACCAAGAATGTTCAGAATTGTGCGTCAATCCATCAAGTAGATGTTGAGACATTTCACAGGATAAGTTAAAACCGACCTGCTGGTGGCACAAGAGGAAAAGTCAGGGGATTCATTCTCTGGGGAGCATGAATGTATGTGTAAAAGTTCATGACAGTCCATCCAATAGTTGTTGAGATATTTCAGTCTGGACCAAAGTGATGGATCAACCAACCGACCAACATTGACATCCCTAGTGCTATAATTAAATGTGTTTGCAATATCAGAGTTATTTTTGAATCTCTGCTCTGTTTATCCATTTGAGCCATTCCTACAAACAATGTGAATTTTTAGCTGCTTCTACACAAATTAGTTGATAAAGTGAATCTCAAAGTATAGCCCAAAGTATAGTATTATCCCCTGACCTTAGAGCCAAAAGGAAATAATACAAGAGGCCCTTTGATTTCCATTTTTCTATTCAAAAACAATCTAATGTCAATGCACCAGAAACCATTAAGGGTGCATCAACTTTTGTTTTATCTCTAAGAATTGCCAGAACTCTAGGGTACTATAAGAGGCTGTTGTCATGCCCTCCTCCAGTCACAACAACAAAGCCTCCCCAAAGAACACGTAGGAGTCATTTTACTGAAAAGGTGCCAAACATCCTGCTCAAAGAGTTTCCCTGCCGATCAAGCCTTCCCCTCAAGACCAACCTATTTTGGTAGTGGCTTGAAAATAAACCATATCTCACATGATTTTTTTCGGTTTCCTGTCTCATGAATGTTCAACTACATTCCTGAACGAGTCGCTACAGATATTCTATTAGTAATTAACAGTTCTTTGTCACTTTTAGCTAAATATGCAACAGTTCAAGGTCCTATAGAGGACATCTAATTATCATTTTCTTGCTTGAGGCAATTATAGATAGACCACAATCTTCAAGCTGCCTCTTTTCATAGTGCTTTAGAAAAAGCACTTTCCTCACAGATGTCATTTATGGATAAGTACATCTCAGAAAAACTGCAGGTTGTGAAGGACTTCACAGTGCATGAACTGCCTCAGTTAGTTATTTCCGCCTCACTGATAAATCCACTATTTAACTATTTCTGCCTTCAAATGGAACTTGTGAGCTTGTGGTTACAACATGGGAAGTTGTGCACACGACACGCTTGGCGTTCAGGTGGTTAGGTCGTGAGAACATCGCTGCAAGGAAACGGCAACACAGACGCTAATATTAACATTACTCTCACTGCCCGATCCGTACCGGAAAACCCAAATTGTTCTAAGCATGTGCAGGATAGCCCATTGACCAGCGGATAGGACCTGAACAAATCGAGTTTCCGGTACGGATCGGGTATTGTGACAGTTATTGTCGGCGTCTAGAAGCCACAGAGGCTACAAATTTAGCAAGATAGCGAGACAGGTAAAGGGCCTGATGCAGGAAAATCAAAGGAATAATGAGAGAGGAAAAAGATTAGGCTGTTGGGAATAACATTTTCCCTAGACATACAATTACGAAGAAAAACTAAAATTACAATAGGCCTGTATCCACCGAAAAATGAACTTCCATGGCCTCCGGCTCAAATGTCAGCAAACACGTCACAACTTGATTTATCAACTACTTTACATCAAGACATCTTGTACTCAATGTCTAAAAACGTTCTGCATTAAAAGGTACACTCAGTTCCATTAAACTTGTCAAGTACCGTCTTGGTTGAGCTTGCCAATAGAAATCAGAGAGCGATGTTTGCGTAAGACTTCGATTGCCATCAGCAGTGCTGTAAAAGTTGGTGTTGATTCACCCATAAATTCCAGTTACAGCGGGTCAGCATTCCTAGATACACATCTATCCCTCAAGGCAAATTTCAGCATATTGATATAAATCAAAAATCTTGATTATGACTAACCACTACTGAGAAAACTATACAGTATGTGTAATGTTTTAAACTCTCTCGACTCTAATCTTACTTTATTCTTATATGTTGTGTCATTTCTAGTCACGGCAGCAGGGATATCCGTCTGGTCCCGACTGAAATATCTCTACAATTGGATGGAATGTGAAGCAATTTTGTACAGACATTCATGCTTCCCAGAAGATGAATGTTAATCATATTGGAGATCTATTGACTTTTCCTCTTGTGCCACCAGCTGGTCAAAGTTTTCACTTATTCACAGAAATATTCCATCAAATGGATGGAATGTACAGATATTCATGATTTCCAGACAATGTATCCTAAGGTATGTGATGACCCCCTGACTTTTCCTTCTGTGCCACCATGAGGTTGACATTTGTGGTTTTGAATGTAATGTCTCGACAAGTATTAGATGGATTATCACTAAATCTGGTAGACATTCATGCCCTCCCTCAGGATGAATTGTAATGAGTTTGGATCGTCTGACTTTTCATCTAACATTATCATCAGGTCAAAAAATACTTTCATCCAGTACTTGTGTATGGCTAAATACCTGCAAAACTAACAACATTCATCACCAGCCACCTCAGCTTTACTTTGTGCTTCAAAAATAACTCCTGTGTTGCAAACACATTTAAGTATAGGCGTTAGGGATGTCAATGTTGGTCGGTTGGTTGATTCATCCATCCAGACTGAATTATCTCAACAACTATTTGATGGATTGTCATAAGATTTTGCACATATATTCATGGTCTACAGAGGACGAATCTTACTGACTTTGTTGATCCTCTGACTTTTACACTTGCAGCACCATCAGGTCAAAGTGCTCACTTATCCTGTGAAATACCTCAACATCTACTAGATGGATTGGCACAACATTTTGAACATTCACGGTTCCCAGAGGATGAATCGACTAGTGATCGACTTTTCTTGTAGCACCAACAAGACATTGACATTTGTGGTTTTGAGTGAAATGTCTCAACAACTATTGGACGGATTGCCATGACATTTTGCACATACATTCATGGTTCCCAGAGGATGAATCCTAATGACCCTAGTGATCGAATCTTCTTGCAGCACCAGCATGACATTGACATTTGTGGTTTTGAGTGAAATGCCAACATCTATTAGATGGATTGCCGTGAAATTTTGCACATACATTCATGGTCCACAGAGGATGAATCTTACTGACTTTGCTGATCCTCTGACTTTTAAACTTGCACCACCAGCAGGTCAAAGTGTTCACTTATCCTGTGAAATATCTCAACATCTACTAGATGGATTGGCACATTTTCAGCATTCATGGTTCCCAGAGGATGAATCCTAATGACCCTAGTGATCGACTTTTCTTGTAGCACCACTATGACATTGACATTTGTGGTTTTCAGTGAAATGTCTCAACAACTATTAGACGGATTACCATACAATTTTGCACATACATTCATGGTTCTCAGAGGATGAATCCTAATGACCCTAGTGATCGACTTCTTGTAGCACCACCATGACATTAACATTTGTGGTTTTCAGTGAAATATCTATTGGATGGGTTACCATGAAATTTGGTACAGACATTCTTGCCCCAATCAGGATGAACTCTAATAAGTTTGATCCCCTGACTTTTCATCGAGCGCTATGATCAGTTGAGAATTGTCATTGTCTAACACTCATTAGACATTCCCATCAGCCTCTACTTACTTTTATGGGAGTTAGCAAATGTTAGCATGCTAACACGCTAAGCTAAGATTGCGAACATTATACCTTCTAAACATGAGCATCATTTAGCCACACAGATTGCTATCAAGGCTGTTACTCTTGTTATCAGCTCTAAAGCAAATTAACATTTATATTAAATTTGTTTTTAGTCTTTATTATTCATCACTCCATCTGGCTGAGTAGACAAAAGTTCACTGTAAAAAAACAAAACATAATCAATAAAGTAAAAGGAAGGGAAGCAAAGTGATTAAATGCAGAGAAGAGAACATGCATGTTCTTTGATGCATTACTGATAAACATGGTTGAACTATAAGCAATGTTCTGAATTCAAAATGCTATGTAAATGTAGGGAAAATGCAGAATGGCACAACATTATCAACTCAACATATTACAATGTCAAAACAATTTGCATTTTTTGGAAGCAATACTCATAGCATATAAACTAGATTGTGTGACTTTAAGACCACCAGTAAAGATGGATAATCCTAACAGCAAATAGCTGGGTTGTTGCTGCAGGAGAAAAAAAAAAAATGCAAATCCATTTTATGCACAGCGGGGAAATGCATTTAATGACACTCACTGTCAGCTACACACACAGATCTGCTTTGTCAGGAGGGATTGTGACAAGACTTCATTTACAGTGCTTTTGTGTTTTTCTTTAAAGCAGCTACAAGGAGTTTTAACTGGTTATGGAACAGTCTCAGTGTAATACTGATGCCTCTGTACGACCGACATAAGCAAACGAGACCATCAGCGTGAAGATTGGCTATTTCTATATACAGTAGTTATTCTTAATGCTCGTTCCTGGGTCGGCAATTTGGTTTTCCTAGGATGGCAAAGTCATGACATGCCACTGATTGGCTAGTACTCGTTGCCTTCGTTGGTTGAGTTGGTTAGGTTTAGGCAAAGTTTCTCATTTTTCTGTAGAGAATTGTATTTTTGATGTGATATTTTGTGGTTCTGGCTGATACTGGGATCAGTAAAGAGAAAAAGAAAAGAATTGACCGAAAAACAAGAAAAGGCTAAAGGGGACAGTGATAGAGCACGGGCGAAAAAAAAACACAAGTCAACCTCATTCAACAGATGGAGAGAATTGCAGGATTCAAATCCGATCCTGAATTTGCCCCCCTTCCTTCTAGACCGGTATGTAATATGTCTATTTTATTTCTGAAATACATTGTGAGATGTGGTTTTCCATCAATATATGAATTTCCGTTGGTGGCTAAAACAAAGTTGACTTTGTTTCTCCGTTGTCATATTAGTTATTAATCGTACATAGCCACAAATAGATAGTGGTCCCAGAAGGGATGGGTATTGTAAAGATCCGAAAAGACCGCCGAGGCTGAGCGTCTGGTTAATGAACACCAGACGTAAGATTACAGGAACGTCTGTCTGTTGGGTTGCACCAACAAGGATTAGTTTTTAAACCTGATTAAATCATGGCTTAACTTCAAATTATGTTGCACAGAACTTTAAAACTAGCTTAAAATTAAGACGGATAAACCTCAGTTTACATTTTACTCTCAACCTAGATTAAAGATCTGGATTTACTTGATTTTAAACCTAGTTTTGCTAAACTCTGATTAGAACTAATCTTAGATTAGAATCCCTGAATGAATCCTTGTTGGTGCGACCCAGCCTTGGAGCACCATCTTTGTGAATTC
>JAOVVB010034217.1:0-15436 GCA_028570985.1 Heterobranchus longifilis
AAAACATTTTACAAATCATATATATATATACATTATTTACCCTTTAATACTTTAATTTGTCATGGACTCAATGCTGCACACATAAATGCCTCCACATACTGTACCAAATCACAGCAATAAATAATTTAAACATAATCCACATTGCACTTAACATACATTGCACATAACACACACACGCACACACATATATATATATATATATATATATATATATATGTATAATTTAAAAATAAATGTTCACCAAAGAAAATGGAATTAGTGTGTTAAGTACTCATTTTAAGTTTTTATGATAGGACATGATTTGTCTCAAGAATGGATGTTATATTAATTCAATCAACACATTCCAGATAATCAGTATGAGAATTAACTTTTACCAGCGTAACAATAGGAGCCATGTGTCAACATGAATTTCACTCTTCAAATATCCTTTTGAATATGACCACAACAAAGCCGCTTCTCTTTGGTACGCCTCTGAATAATTGAACTTACCACTCTCAGAATTCAGTTATGATGTGCAAAATGAATCAGAATCGATCCGCACAGAGCTTATGATGATACTCGGAAGAGGTCACCTTTAACCGTGCCTCTTTCTAATGCAGGTTATGCAGGACTATGGCCTGATCTCACCAGACATCGCCTGTATACAGAGTGGATGCCACTGAATAAATAAAAGCCTCACCCCTCCAAACACCAGCGTAAGATGCCAGGATTAGCATCTCATTAGACAGTACTTGCGCTGGTGGTTTGTGGACAAAAGAGTGCGAAGCTGAGCAAAAGAGGGACTGTTTGAGGTCCTTTTCCCTGTGTGTGGAAGAGATTTAGGTTTTTGCCTTCCCCGGAGAGTTCATTTTATAAATGTAGACAGCGCAGACTTATTTTTTTATTGGAAAGGATCTCCTTTTTTGTGGGTACTGTGAGTGTGTTGTGAGGCATGATCGCCTGCTCTGTTACACCAGCTGCATCATTACAGAATACTGTGGCAGAGATGTTGGTTGAAGGCAAGCTTACAGAGGCAAAATTCACCCATGTGATATTTAAAAAAAAAAAAAAGTGTAAGCTTATTTCTGAAATCCGTACAGCCGGGAAGACAGTGCAATCTAGAGAATACTTGCACTGAAAAACTTGGTGACAATTTGCTGCTGAGATAAATTGGCCTCAGCAAAAGTGTCTCCTGCTGGTGGCCAGTCTGTGTTATCTGCGCCATGAACATGCAATTTCCCCTTGATTGTGCTCCCCACGGATAAGTAAACACATTCGGCAGAGCAGTAAACTACAAAAGACAAGAGCCCAAAAGACAGTGGTAATAATCTGCCCCGAGGAGACAAATTCAAACCCTAATTCACAGAGATTCTGAAGATTTTAGATATTCAGATTGTCAGCCTGCAGTAAACATGTGGTCTCTTTTGGAGCATCCATTTATTAAGATAAAACTCGGATGTCAGTTTGTTCTTCCTGCATGCCTCCAGAATACGAAGCAAAAAAACCTTTATATCCACTCTGATTTCCTAGATGTCTCTGTGAGATGTACTATAACTGACAGATATGAATGAAATATGAAACGCCTGGATTGCCTGGACAGCCCAGACTATCTCACACACCACCACCTCAATTTAGCCGTACATACTGCACTTTGCAGCATTGGATGGCGAGGTTAATGTTGCAGACTTGCATGGAACAAAGTTTAAAAAGAAGGTGAATGTTGGTATTTTAATGGCATTCCCAGATATTCTGTGTGGCAAGTTGTACCAGAAAATTTTTATTCTCATACAGATTGTGAAACATATTTCCATATCTAAGGTGAAATGACATCCCTAGAATAAATATATATATGCTCTAAATGGAGTCTGAAGTCTGGATGTTGATTGAAATGGCAGTGGTGTGTTTACTTCTGGCTGTTGATAGTACCATAATCTCTTCCTCGTTAGTGTGCAACACTATCGTAAAAATCTTTCATGTCTCTATGAGCAGAGCAAGAAATCATACTGTGAATTTTACTAAAGTTAAACTGCCTTGCTCTGCTGTGACATGTAGGCAGTGTCTGAAATTAACTTTTTAGCTCACTGCCAAGGGCTGTAAACAAAAAGAAATACCTGCCAAGAATACCATCCTTATCAGCCAAAATATTTAATATATATATATATATTTTTTTTTTTTTCATAGAAAACACGTTCAGAGGCTTTTCTGAGTCAGGTACAGCATGCCGATTAGTTTTAAAAGTCCCAGATTATCCTCCTTTTCAGGTTCATACTTGTACTTGGGGTTTATATTAGGACATGTTTACATGCTTTAATGTTCAAAAAACACTTTATTCTTCTCATACTGTGTCTGAATACACCTGTATTCACCCTCTGTCTGAAACACTCTGTTTTAGCGCCTGTCTCTTTCTTTCTTCAGCATCTGTGTTCTCTGCGTCTCTATAATTTCATTACAGCCGGGGAATTACTGTAACAGCATTGTAGCGGCAGCACCTTCTGTGTGTGTGTGTGTGTGTGTGTGTGTGTGTGTGCGTGTGTGCGTGTGTGTGTGTGTGTGTGTGTGTGTGTGTGTGTGCATGCATGCGTGGGAGAGTGCAGAGGGTGAGATAGGATATTCAAGGTCCATCCAAGTCACACTTGTGTGCGTAATAGTCCTGTTCAAATCCCAAAATGCTTTGCAAGTTCCATTTTACTGGATGGGAACTTTTCTCTCACCAAGTGTTGGACGTTCAATTACCAAAGTGTGTGTTTCTTATCGTCAGCCAATCCCATGAAAAACAAACTATGATCCTACTAACAAGTATAGAGCTGCAAAGATTAATCGATTAGTTGTCAACTATTAAATGAATCGCCAACTAGTATGTTGATAATTGTTTAATCATTTTGATTATTAAGAAAAAAAGTCAGAATTCTCTGATTCCAGCTTCTTAAATATGAATATTTTCTGGTTTATTTACTCCTCTATGACAGTAACTGAATATCTTGAGAGATATTTGAGGACGTCATCTTGGGCTTTGGAAAACACTGATTGACATTTTATAGACCAAACAACTAATCAATTAATTGAGAAAATAATCAACAGACAATGAAAATAATCATTAGTTGCAGCCCTATTTTTTAATTTTGAGGTTTCACATAGTTTCACCCACTCCAATAATTCTTACTAAACATCATAATTTTATTATGTTGCGATGCATTTATACAGGCTCCTAATAACAATGCACTCTGTTTATTGGTCTACATTGAGACGTGGATGTGATAGTTGCTGCTGCTGCTGCTGCTGCTGGTCTTCAGTCTGTATGTATTCATGTATTCTTGTTTGTGTGCCTGCAGGTTGACAAAAGCCCAGAGGGCCAGTTTATCCAGCTGATGGCGTTACCTCGGACCCTGCAGCAAAGGATCACAAAGCTGGTCGATCCTCCGGGAAAAAACCGAGACGTGGAGGAGGTCCTGCTGCAGGTTGCTCAGGACCCAGACTGTGGAGCTGTCGTACAACAAGGTTCAGACTAAAGAATGAGTTCAGGGATGTAGACTAGAGCCAGAGGCAGGCAGAGAGGTGTTTCATTAAAATTCATACAGACAGGCCTGTCAGACAGTTGTAGCTGTTTAATGTCCTGTTGAAAGAATGGAGCTGATTCAGAGATGCAGACTTTATCCAAAACAAAGTGTTGGATAAAGTTAATTAAAACTATTAAATTAAACAATTAATCCTTAATTGATTCTTTTATGTGATTATATGGCCTCTGCCCATAAGTAGCATATCATAACATCATATTTCAGAGTGATGACATATTAGTTGTTGTATAATTTAATGTTGTTTTTCTCCCTCAGGCATTTCATCTATTGTGAAATCCTCCAGTATAACACAGAGTATCAAAGGCATTGCTACAGCTGGTAGGCACTCTTTTCCTTTTCCTACACAATCCTACCTAGTAAAAGGCTGATTTGGTGCTCTAGATCCCTTAAAGGAATAGTTTGGCATTTTGAGAAATGCCCTTATTCAGTTTCTTGCTGAGAGTTTCATAATAAGATTGATACCACTCTCACGTCTGTTTGCTAACTTTGGAGCTACAGCTGCTTAGTTTAGCATAAAGACTGGAAAGACTGGAAACTGTTAGCCTGGCTCTGTCCAGAGGTAATGAAATCATCTGCACTTCTAAAGCTCACAAATTAACATCTTATATCACATTTGTTTAATCTGTACAAAACTGTGTACATGTAAAAATGACAGTTTATGGTTTTATGGGGTGTTTAGTTTAGGGTTAGGTGCTGCAAAGTGGATTTTATTACCTATAGGCAGAGTCAGGCTAGCTGTTTTCAGTCTTTGTGCTAAGCTAACTGTAGTAGTAGTAGTAGTAGTAGTATTAATTTCAAAATGTCATGCACCAAAAGGTGCCCAGCCTGCATGGGCTTACAAGACACCACAAACAAAACAAACAAACAAAACAAACAAACAAACAAACAAACAAGAGCAATAACATCATGAGAGCAAAAGAAAGAAAGAAAAAGTGAAAGGGCAAATGAGGGGTTTGACCGACATATCTGTTATCCATATAGTTAATAACCATAATAGTAATTCAATTTGTATCTATTTATTTTTAATATGCCCAATCTGGGAAACATCAATCAAACTGTTCAGACGAGACATCTCAAAATATCTTGATTTAATAAAAGTGGTATCAATCTTCTCATCTAACTCGCAGCAAAACAGCCAATTCGCTAATTTCCCAAAACATCAAACTATTCCTTTAACGTGGCCTTTAAGCTTTGTGTGGACAAACTAGACCTCTGTAAAGTGTGTTGTTAAAGCTGTGTATTAACAGCAGTTTTAATGTAGAAACAGTGTTCTCGTGGTGCTGTTGTTAATGTTCCGTGCACTCTGTCCTGCCCAGGTTTGTGGAAGACGGTGTCGTACAGCTCACAGAAACTGAAGAAGATGTGGAAGGGCTGGAGGAGGAATCCGTCTGTCTCACAGATGTCCTGATCCTGTCTGTTTACCACGTCTTCCTCTATAAATTGTCAGTCAGACGATCGACCGCCATCCTGCGATTCTTTGAACCCCGACACACTGCGGCTGGAAGAATCACACCCTCACCTCTGGTTGTATCACTGCGTACTGTCCAAAGGGATCACAGGCGTACGTCTGTGTTTTTGAAAAGCGTAGAACCGTCTGTACAACTGCCCTTTTTTTTTATCAAGCAATTCGTGAAAGTGGGAGAAGAAAGGGTGACATTTCACGAGCCTGACATTTAATGGTACTACAGATCGGACCCTTTCTGCATAATGACGACAGTGAGTGGCTGAGTCGGCTGTCTCTATCTGCATCAAGTATAATGAAGAAAAGACTTTGGTCATCTTCTGAATTATGCAATTACTGTTAATTTCTCTGTGAACGGTCAGATGACGGGCAGCTAAGAGATTGAGAATGATATTTCTGTGGGTTATTTCCATCTTTGTGCTGAGAGAGGACTTTATCGAACTCTCTTCAGATGTGGACTGGCTTTCATCAGCACGGTTTTGATGTTTGTATTATATTTATGTCAGTGTTCATAAAATAAAAGACAGGATCACATTTATTTTATGCTAAAAATGTTGCTCATTGTTAACAATTTCTCTCTCTGCTATGGGGATTTTTTCTTGTCTTTATTCTAGGGTGTGGATGTGGCTTTTTATTTGAAAGTTTGACTCATTGATATCACATTGAAATTTTGGAATGCTTTCCCTCAAAACCCTTAAATAGAAAGACCACAATACAATAAATATAGGGGAAAAAACCATAGTCTGCCACCTTATTGTTATGAGCAGGTCAAATTGACAACTGGAGGTTTGCTGTCGTCTAATTCAGTCACAAGAATTAGGTTTAATAAACATTTTAATTACAACAGCATCTATGATTACTTTGTTTTCAGTCGCATGATTCTTTTACTTCATGCGATGTAAGGAAATCTTTAGAAAAGTGGTCTGTTTTTAAACAACACCATCTGTACAATACATTTGAATGTAGGTCAGTGTTGTCATACTGGTCCTTCATTCCATCATAATGTTGTCAGTAGTGAAATTACCAGTTACTTCCTGGTACTGTCACTTGTTTTTTTTATTCACTACTACATCATGAGTCATACGTGACAATGACTTCAGTTATGGACACGTGAATCATCTTAAGGTAGACTTGCATTACCTCATATGACTTGTGGTGTACTCTATTTATTTATTTATACAGAGATACAGAAATGAGGGAGGCAAACGTAAAGCACGCTAATGGTGATATTGTCTTTTTCTTTTTATCTTTTTCACTGGTAATCTACTGCATTTTCATAATCTCTGTGTACATACTAGGACAGTTCCTTACCATTAACCCAATATTTACTTTTGTTCACCGTGTTACCGCGTCATATGCCGCCAACTCAGCAACTCGTGTAGTTCTTTTTCCGATTTCAGGGGGCTGTTCACATGAATTTTCCCAGTCTGAATTTCATTTTTCCCATCATTCCAATGCAGTGAATGCAGCATAGTATTGTTGTGACATCACAGTCTTATGGAAGTCCTGACGGCTCGTTTAAAGGCACCGTTTCTGAATACAGACTGTGAATTTCTCTGTGGATTGAGAGTTTCCGTTTGATAGTTTCACAGTATTTATATAGTACCTAGACCTGCTTTATAATAATTTTTAAAAAAGGATCAATACAGGACCTTTAAAGAGCCCCTCTCGTGAAAATCAAGTTTTTAACCGATGGTGTTTTGTAGTTAAGACATATCATGAGTGAAATGAGCAGTCAACACCATGGCTGAGAATTTCTCAGTCTCAGAAATCCAGATTCAGACAGACAGGTTTTATGACATCATATGTACCATATGCACCTTTTCAGTTTTTATTTTTTATTTTGACATACTTTAAAATGTGTCGGGAGCAGATCTTGAAACATTTATATAGACCTACAGCTTATAAATGCTAAGTAGAGGGCTTGCTGTGTGTGGTGTAGGAGTTAAACATTTATACAATATATTTAATAGGGACCTCAGGAATAGTAACAACTAATGTGGGATTCAAACACACATTAAACTGAGAAGTTGAGCGTTAACTGTGCACTTATAAAGTAGCTGTTAATGGAGGAAAATCTCCTTAATCACCTCCTAAATGTTTCTGCAGCAGCTCTCACACTGAGCAGTAAACACAGTGACAGCAGCCTAACCTTCAGAGGATGTGATGCAACGAGCCATTATCATAATATATGCTGATATCATCGCCTCGGTCCTCCACCAATCAGCGAGCTTCACTTTCACCACCTGCTAGGAACTGAATTCCATCATTCCAGGCATTCCTGCCCTTCTCCCTCCTCCCTCCTCCTCCTCCTCCTCTTCCTCGTTTAAGCCTACAACCAAGTTTGTCCCGACAGCTTCTACTATTGTGTTCCCTCGTACAGCAGCACCGTTTAACCACGGCTTTTGTTTTGTGTGTCTCTGTGGGATATATATCTTGTTTTTTTTGTGTGTGGATATAATCAGACTGGAAGATACCAAAGTGGCGCTTGAAGGAGGTATGTTGCTGCTAAAACATCAAGTTTGGGGTTTGTTTGTTTGTAGAATGAGAGTGCGCTCTTTTCTTGAGTCCTACGCTGTCAGTTGTTGTGAAATATTAAGCATGTAAACACACAGGACTGAAGGTTGAAATTTCATTCACAATGTGAAGCAGCACTGGCGGGGTTGCCAAACTGTCTCGTGCCAAGAAACCCCCTTTTCGCCACATGCTTTCCTCCAGGGACATTTAGTTGTCTCGTGAGTGTAGTAGGAGTGAAACTAATCACTAAATCAAGTGGCGATACATTTATTTTTACCTTGATAGAATTAATGAGGAAGCACTGGCTGATATAAATATATAAACACAGCAGTGGTGGGAATAAAAGTGGACGCACTTGCTACTAATAATAATCGCTTTCATTTTTGCCCGAGTTGTGTCGTATGAAAAGTTAGTCGCATTTCTTCACGCGCACCACGTAGACAGTGTGGTGGTGTGACCAGCTCACAGGACAACAGACCTGACGTGTTTGCAGTTTAGTCTGAAACTGCAGGAATAGTTTCTTTTTTTAAATGATAATGTTCCTCTAAAACGCTGTTTTCCTGGAGAAATGAGGGAAAGGTATCTCAGGAATGCAGAGAGAGGGAAGAGAAGCGCGCCGGAGCGTTTTTCTCCACAAATACCTCTCAGTCACACAGCTACACTGAAGGCTCAACTCTCGAGGACACTGTTACTAAAAAAAAACTTTTAAAAAGCTGCTAAAACTATTTTTTTGGAAGGACAGAGTCCAAATATGACAGGAAGGTCATACTATAGGACAATAACAGTGAATACATATGGGCCTACCCTTTAAAAGGAGCAATGCTACAATTTAGAAATACTACCATACAAGTACTGTGGGCTTTATGTTCTGCATGCTGCATTCAAACTTAAGTAAACGTAGTATTAGTAGGCTATTATACAAGTATTATTGGCAAAGTGTAATAGGTATCAAAAGTACTTGTGCAGAATGTCCCTGTACTATCTGTATTTGAACAGCAATGATTTGAATTAATCAGCAACTATTTTGATAATTGTTTAAAGGAGTACTTCACCCCCAAAATGATCATTTGTACATCAGTTACCCACCCTGTGTTACCTTGCATTCACGTGCCTCCGCAGGGAACAAATAATGCAAAAACTGCGACAATTCTTGATGAATTGAAGTAATAGGGGGCCATGTTTAATAACAGCAAAACTATATCAAAACATCCATTTACAGACTCTTGCATAACTTGTGCAGCATAATCCAAGTCTCATTTATCCAGTCGTATGCTCAGTACTCCTGAAACACATGCATTTTTGCTAAAACGTTACTATTTAAAACACATGTATACTCATTGGACGAGTAGCATCCGTATGCAAATGGGATAGGACACTGTCTGTGCGGAAGTGTTTTAAATAGTAAGGTTTTAGTGAAAATGTAGCCTATGTGTTTGGGAAGTACTGATTGGATAAATCAGACTTGGATTATACTGCACAAGTTGTGTGACAGTTTGTAAACAGGTGTTTTGATTAAACGCCGCCCCCTATTACTTCAATTCATCAAGAATTTTCTGTTTTTGGATTCTTCGTTCACCGAGGAGGCATGCAACAAAAACAAAGTTTTCTTCACAAATTCAAGGTGACACGAGGTGAGTAACCGGTATACAGGTGATTATTTTAGGGGTGAAGTAATTTGTTTTTTTAGCAAAAATGCCAAAAAAGTACTGCTTCCAGCCTCTTGTCACCTCTGGAAAGTTACGATCATTATGACATTTTATAGACCAAACGATTATCCGATTAATCTGTGAAAATGATTGTTAGCTCCAGCCCTGATGTTACTTCTGATATGTGCAAATATAAATCAGGGAAGAGTTATTCTGCTCTGGCAAAAGGTCATGTTGAGCTGCTTGTGTTGTGAAAACATTAAGCGCTGAGAAGTTTAGTGTATTTTGTTAAATGGTTTTGTAGAAAAACATTTAAATTGTTTGACCTATGCTACAAAAATAAATCTAATTTTGGTGTTGTGACAGACCTGGAGCTTTTCATGATTTGGCATCTATCAAATATTAACTTAGTTTCTGTCCCACAGGCGTCCAAGCATGGAGACACCACTGGATGTTCTGTCAAGAGCAGCATCATTTGTTCATGCGAATGAAGAAGAGAGTGAGTTTTACTTTCAGACTTCCTCTTTGTGTTTGTGTGTCAGCAGAAGTTTTTTGCTCCCCACTCTTCCTGCCCTGCTGTTAAAAAGGTGCCCTGTGGACAAACGACTTGTACGATTAGAGTCGCGTTACATATCGATGAAGTGCAACATTATGTTCAGGCAATAAGCCCCGGCCCTGTTTTCTGCCATAAGACAATAGGCGTCTTTGTGCTGTGCAAGCTTGCAGTTGCAGATACACACGCAAATAAGACCAACCGCACTCAACTGCCATCAGCTGCACTGCTTTTTAACTCTGCCGTCTGCTTGTGTTAACCTGCTTTCACTGGAATCAGGGTGGGGTGGATCTCTGTCTCATTATCTGCCTCTACCTCGTTCTGTCTTTTCCTGTCCGTCTCTAACTTCGTGTCTGTGTCTCCATCTTCTCTTCTTCTCCTTTCTCCTCTTCCGAATCATGTCTGAGGACTTCTGGCGTTCCTTCTGGCCAGTCCTTGTCAGCAGACCTCTCCACAGCCAGCAGAGGAAAACCCTATGAGGACACTTAACATTCAGGGGATACCTAATCTCTATAAACAGATTCTGCATATGAATGCAGAATATGTAGGCATGGGACAAGATTTTGGAATCGGAAGCGTTCTGATTTGTAGTCCGTGTAGTACTGACGAATCACGTTTGAGCGGGGGTGGGACTTGCCTCGGTTGTATGCAGGTAAACAGTCGAGGCGGAACGCTCGAACCTGGACCTAAAACACATACAAAAAGTATCAGTGTTTGTGTATTGTGTGGAGAAACGTTCGACTCGCATAATTGCTTTTAAAAAAATGACGGGAGTTGGTGATTCTCCCACAGTAAACAAAGAGCGGCGCACGGAAGAACAAGTCTTGGCCTGGACAAGCGAGCTACACCAGAAGCCCCAAAAACTTGCCCGGTGCCCCCAGAGGCTAAACTGTCGTCAGTGAAAAAAAGACGATAGCTGATGGGTTCAGAGATTGGGGGATAGAACACTGATAAGTGATCTGTTTGGAGCTGGAAGTTTGTTGTTTTATAGAACTCTTTTGGACAGCTTAGCAGATTGCATGTCATAGGGATGCACTGATCCAGTACTGACGTCTGATATTGACTCAGATAACTGGATTGGGCATCGGTGACAATAGAGCCGATCTATTCACTACAATTCTATGTTTATACTATACACACACTGGAATTTGAAAAAACTGAAAAACAACATACCACTGCAAAAAGGAAAAAAAAAAGTCCTTGGCACACAAAAATAGGACAATTTCTTTCTTTAAAAAAAATTATTATTAAGAACCTGCACACAGTGCTGGTACAGAGAACTGAACACACATATAATATATTATAATATTTGAGCTTCAGCTGTAACGTCTCCCATGTCAGCAGTGTGTTCCCATAATGCTTCGGCTTAAATGAGCTGAATATCAGCTTCCTTGCTCTTCTGCGTGAAATGCCATGGGAGCTCTCCTCCCCTCCTCCTCCTCTGCTCCCTCGCTCCCCTGCAGTGTTTTTGTTTTTTCCTCTACGCTGATGTCACTTTTTGTTGTGGGTCGTGCATGGCCTCTTTGTCCGAAGACAATGCACTCGACCTGTTTCCACAATAGTGAGGGAGAAATGGGAGAGCCAGCCAACCTACTAAGGCCACATCCACACTAATACGTTTTTGTTTTAAAACGCATACCTCTAGCTTCGTTTACGCCTCCCGTCCACACGACTCCGGGGTCGTGCTTTAGTCTGCACGGGCGGAAATGGAGACTTTTGTAAACGATGACACAGACACCCACGTGTCATTTCATCCTTCCTGTCCTCCGTCATTGCCACGGCTTCCTCATTCGATGGAGAATAATATGTTGCTGCATTTGCTTTGAAACAACAATCTGTTTACTGCTTCCTCTGCTGCCTTATACTCATGTGTCCAAGCAAAATAATCTCTGGTCTTACTTTTCACCGTTGCTGTTCTTCCTCTGTACTTTCTGTATTTTCAACTTGGGTTGGGCGATATGGCCAAAATCTTCTATCCCGATATATAGGTCATTTCATATCTCGATAACGATATACATCACGTTATAGCATGTTTCTGGTAATTCAATAAATATATAGTCGATATGAAATACTTGACAAATGAAAAATACTGAGTATTTTCTAATTTTTCTTTTGTGCAAAATGAAGTGAAAGTGAAATTATAGAGAAAAAAGTCCAGCCAGTATGTTTACATGCATGCACACAAATAGTGTGATGTAAAAACAAAACCACAATCTCCAAATGATATTCCCTCCAAATATTTCACATCAGATTTTCTGAGAAATCTGAGTTAGTATGTGCTTGTTATTATCTGTGAGTATTTCCTGTTTCCACTGGCACATTGGCTGCCCATTGTACGTGAACGGTAATGTGACATGCGTTTTAGTATGGACAGAGACCGTTTTCATTTTAAACCGCCGTTTCAAAATGAAAATGTGTAACCATGGTTGTAGTCAACCAACCAGCTAGTCAATGAGTCAGTCAGCCAACCAGGCCAACAGGCAGTTAGTTGAGTCAATAACCTCTGTCATAAATGCAAACAAGGAGGCAAACCTTTGTAATGCCGGTGCAGCACTTAGTACCAGAGCACAGGGAGAGGCCCGGGCCTGCCTCTCACTAACAGAAGGACCAGGTGGGGCTTGTCCGGGCCGGTGCTGCACTTCATAACGTTTAGAGCTGGAATTGAAAAGCATCGTTCAAATTATTTAAACCACACTCCTGCAGATAACCCATCTCTGTTAGAAATGAATTTCTCAGAAATTACACAAATTCTGTCTTGAGGGAAATGGAATTACAGCTCATGAATAATGTATTAGTCCGAGGTCGTTCTGCTTGGCTTCAAAGTAGAAAATATACGACAGTAATATCCAGAGATAGAATTGTTGGCCTTGTCCCGGATTAATTAAGTCTGCTTGAATATCAGTGCTTATCTAAAATAAAAAATGACATTTATTTGGAGTTTGTTAAAGCTTTGGGGTTTTTTTTTTTTGCTTTCACATTTCAAATTGCTGTTTCCACACATAATACACCCCCCCCACACACACACACTTTTACAGTTCAGTTTGGTACACTCGCTAAAATCTCTTTAAACTGTGTCGTCGAACCAAACACCATAATCCACATGAGGAAAGAGAGGAGGTGATAGAAATGTTTATTTTTTATTTTTATTTTTATTTTTTTTCCATGTGCTTATAGGAATTCCGTTGTAGCAGAGAACAACAGGGAGTTCTTTGCAGACTTTTTAATCAGTATTTTTTATTTACAATTTAATATTTTCCTAAAAAGACTAATTGAACATCAGTCAAAGATAAAGCATTAAAGGACAGTGCTCTGCAATTATTGTGCAATTACAACATTTGTTATCATCATTCATCATCATTTTATTGATTTGATTTGATTGAAACTTTGGAAAATACACAAACACACATACAATAAATGCAGAAATGTTTTTGTCATAATTTGTTACTTTCTAGATTGATATGAAACCAAACTAACGGCATTGCAGGCATGCACGCATGCATGCACGCACACATGCACGCACACACGCACGCACACTTACACACTTACACACTTACACACTTACACACTTACACACTTAAATGCACACTCATTTGCTGTCAGTGAGTTTAAACTCCCACCTTCCGGTTGGAGGACAGGCTGTCTAGTCACAGGTCTTAAGTCAAATATTCCCGACCTTGAATATACAGTAATTACACACACACTAAAAAAGCAGTGAAGTACAGTGAAGTGTGCCTTATATTTAATGGTAAATGTGGGGAAATGCTTAATACTTGCCGTCACCCCTCCATAGCAATTTTGGTTGCTACTTGGAAGATCTTGCAGGGCGCTCCACCCTTCCTGGAAGCAAACCTGTATTTGACATCAACCTTAAACGGTCTGGATTGCAATACAGGCCCAGCTCCAAGGACAGATCGACATATTTTTGTTTATAGCTCAGTGTTTTTCTAGAATATAGCGGATTTTACAGCGATTTATTTTGGTTTTAGCGCAAATTCAGAGACACGGCCGGTCAGCAGATCCCGGATGTTAGATCAAAGCCAGTTTTTCCAAACGGGGCCGGTGGTTTAGGGCCCGGCTGAAGAGATGGAATATGGACCTTTTGTTTCTGACAGGAACCACAACAAAAGAAGAACTGGTGCCAAGAGAAGGTGGTTGGCTGAGATCTGTACAGTGCCCTCTGCTCTACTTCTGCACACGCATAGATACACATGCTGTTTGTTTGTTTGGCGAACACACACACACACACACACACACACACACACACACACACACACAGAATCCCCCCTTCATTGTTATAGTTTCCATGGTTTGTTACATATAGCCCTTGCTGAAGGGAAGTAGCCCATTAAAACAGACGCTTCTGTAAAGTTCTGTCCAATTCTTGCGCTGAATAACACTTTAAGTGGGTATTATATACTGTAGGTTGTGGACAAAATAATAGGAACATCTTACTGATACAACAACACCACAAACCGTTGCAGAGCCGATTCAACATCAGTCTCAACAAAGACGGAGCATTCTGAGCTTAATTGTACCGTATTCACTGCAGTGACGTATCGGACCGTGTGATTTCTTTGCCAGTTGTTCCTTGTCCATCTCCAGTATAAATATCCAGTCTTGGGTAGTAGACTTGATCATCAGTTACTTGTAAATATGTAGTCTGGTGGGCTTACCAAACAGTGCGGGGATAAAGCCTTACTTCTGCACAGGAAGTCCGTGTCTGTTTCCGTTCTCAAAGTCTGTTTGCTACCAATAACAACCTGAGTTATCAGCTTACATGCAGAAAATGACAACTTTTGAAGATTTGGATCATGCAATAAGTCAGGCCTGCTCTGTTCTTTCAGTGAATGATTGTAAACATCTGCAAAGAATATGTTTACATTATTTTCGTGGAGGTGTTCCGACATTATTTTGCAGATGCACGTCGCTGTATCCGGGGCGCCGCGCCACCCAGGACGATTGTGATTGGTTTCAAGAAAGACAGGCCAGGTTTTTTTTCACTATCCCAGAGTGAAAGTGCATTCAGTCCAGACTTTTCCCCAGCAGCGCTGAGGAGATGAGTCTGGCTCCACGAGACGAGTAAATATGTGATCCACACTGTCTAACTTTCCTGTCATAGTTGTAAGTATCCTCACTTAAAGTTGACTGAACTATTACAAGCCAGGTTAATCAGACATTGTAAACTTTTTAAGGTAGTCCTCTCCGTCAAGACCGGTCCGAGCTTGTCGATGCTCGGTGATGTAACACTGAAAGTGAAATCGAAGAGCTTGCATCATGGCACTTTGTCTAAAGCTTGCTGGAGGCAAACAGTATCTCTGTGGGAGATAATTTGACCGAGGACTCATCGTGCCCGTGGGTGGGATGGGTTGGGTTTTTGGGGGGTGTGTTTTCAGCAAGGAGTGGATTTGCCCTGCAGCCTGTCCTCGTTTCTGACAGATATTTCTCAGTGCTTCCTGTGTAACATGACACAGGTGTTAAACAACAAGACATAATAGTGTATATAAGCATACAGATGGTGAGCTGCATACCTCCATCTCTGCAGCTCATCATCCCTGCAGGGCATGGTGAGGTTAAACTTAACACATGATCTTTGGATGTTTTACTAACACAGCTACAAGACAGGGGGGATAGATAGACAGACAGACAGATAGATAGATAGATAGATAGATAGATAGATAGATAGATAGATAGATAGATAGATAGATAG
>JAOVVB010034226.1:0-15435 GCA_028570985.1 Heterobranchus longifilis
AGCGCGATCGGGATCGAGCACGCTTGCGTGGGCCCAATGATGCGGAAGTAGACCGGATGATCCGGGTATTTTTACACGCGGAAGTTGAGTTTTCTCTGCATCATGCGCTCCTGAGCAGCTTTCATAGGAATGAATGAGGCTCCGCCTCGGACGCTGTATCCAGTTTTTATTATACATCCATGACTGAAACCAACACGACTTGTTGCCATGGTAACCCAGAAACAATCTAGGTTAACTCATGGATGTATAATAAAACGGGTTAACTAGTTAGCTAAAATCAGCCATGTCTACTTCACAGAATATCAGAAGGGTTTCTTGGAGAAACAGAGACTCAAAGGAGGAAGAAAGCAACGCAGTGACCATGTTTGACGTGTTTCACGGGAAAATGAGAGAGGTTTGTGCTGGAGACTTTTCGTGGTGTAGCTAGCTAACCTAGCTAGCTGCTTGTGGAGTAATGGTAGTCCAACTTGCCCAATGAAGGGAAAAACTTAAAATAAACCCCAAAACACTCGCCAACAATCATTGAAGTAGTCATATTGATCACAACTAATCCTTATTTTGTGAAATATCATGACCGTATTCTTAAATGTATCTCAAATACAATATATTACATTGAAATGGGTAAATATAGCACGTTTTAGAACAGCTATTTTAGTGCTTTATAACCTAGTTAGCCCAAAATGCTCCAATATGGGTGTTTGGAAAGCATATATGTTACAATAGTGTTTTTTACACTCACAAATAGACCCCCTGACTCCATATTTGAATGACAGTTCTTTTATATAGTATAATAGTTTTTATACACAGTATATAATAAAGATTTAATTCGTTTTCATTTAAAAAATCCCTATCTGAGTGCTGTGTCCTCTGCCATCCCCATGTATGTACACTGCCCCCTCCCATTGGCCTTCATTACCTGAAATACAAGGCTGCCCTGGCCTGTGATTGGCTCCTGTGTTTGTTGTGTATCAGTAATTGCATCAGAGTGCAGCAGCAGGCTTCGTTTTATAGCATCTGGGGAACAATAGGTCTCTTGGATATAAGCTTTTATAAACACTGAGGGCACACAGCTCGAATTGGACACAGAGAAAGTAAGATGGAGGAAATGAAAGCAGAGGAAAAGAAAGAGGATGAAACTGGGACTAGTTTATTTCACCAGCTTATGGCACAGAGGAAGGATCTGGAAGAAGAGGTGGTTTGTATTCAATTACAGACAAGAGAAACTGAAAGTTTAGTTACGTAAAATGTTACTGTTGAATTCTTTAGAATAAATGCAATATACAATATGTCAAAGGACTCATTTTATATTGAAATATATCCTTATTATCCTCCCTTTGTGCATGTATGTTCCTACCTGTATGTGTGTAATATGTGACAAAGGGCTCTGCAGGACTTTCCGTTGTCACTTTCTAATGTTTTTCTCTGTTGTCTCATCAACAGAGGATCGTGCTACAGCGGCTGATAGTGATTGCTCGGCTCCCCCACGATCTTGCTGACAGGACAGAACTGGGAGGTCAGCCAGCAATTACCTTTAGAGCTACAAAGACCGAGAGCACAATAGCTCAGTGTTTGATAATTTGCAATTCCACTGACAAGATCCAGCTTCATTCTAATCAATGAACTACTACTGTTCTATACCAATTTAATCCAGTTTTCCCTCAGGGGAAATGAAGGGTGATTAGGGATGTAACGATACCAAAAATTCATGGTACAATGATATCGCGATAAAAAGTCCTTGATACGATATTTATTGCAATATTAGGCTCTGGTTTGTTTTTTCCTCGTCCTGGTGATCGGCACATCTGGTGATGCTGTCGGATGTATGTTAGCATGTTGGATGTGTTTCCATTCACATAACGTTACTCTACTGGCGCAACAGCGACACAGCGTCCTCGTCTTACACACAACTCTCTCTGGTGCTGTTGGAGCTCCGACATTTAATTTGCTGTCCAGTGTGACTGATCGCTTGCTAGCTTGTTGTGCTAACCTCAGTACATGTTGCTAACGGCGAGCAGCTAAAAGTTTCCCACGCTATAGGGAGTCATCATGACTAAGCCTTTGCTTAAAATAAAACAGTATATTGATTTACCCTGCTGTGCAGGAACATTGTTTTCCTGTTTGTCGTTCACGTGAAAAAGACGTGGGGTGTCTGACGCTTGCATTGGGATCGGGGAGCTTTTCCCTCACTTTTAATGTCCTCTTCATGTGGTCAAAACAGTCAGTCACATAAATCTATGTTCTTGTCATATTTCACCAAGACAGTATTCAAATATTTCACAGATGTAACATATATATATATGTATATATATATATATATATATATACATATATATATATGATTGCAAGTGTAAACTATATCTTATATCTATATGGTGGAACCATTTGTTCACAAATTCAAGTGTCTTGCTATTGTTTACATCATCATTGCTGCCAGTTAAGCTTGTATTATAAATCATTTTTATATGCTGTATATGTTTGTATAACTAATTAAAAACTGTGGTTACAGTGATAAATATAAGGATTGTTATGAATGATTTATTGAACTGCTGTCCACATTGTGTTTTGCAGAGACAATATGCTGTATGGCCGACAACCTGTGAGAATGTCTCCAGTCGCCCCCCCCTTCAAGCCTCACGGTAGCACCCCGGTCTCCCACATTAACGGCCACAGCAGCGCCCTGGTGGGCGGCACCGGGCCTATCGAGGACCTGACGCGCAGCTTAAACAGAGACCGCGAGCGAGACAGAGACAGAGACAGAGACGGGGACAAGAGGCCGCAGCCGACCGTATCCTCACGGGGACCTCCTCTTGGCTCTTCATCTTTAGTAGCAGACCGGGACAGACCACGGTCTTCCTCTTCTTCTGTGCTCACCACTCCCCCGCCCTCTAACCGCTCCGCCCCGTCTCCTCTGGACCTTTACCCGCGCCCGATGGTCCCGACAGCACACGGCCACCACAACGAACCCTCGCACTCCCAAAGAGACCTCCCTTCGTCCTCCGCGGTGTCCGCCTCCGTCACTTCTTTGTCTCAGAGCAAGAAGTCTGACCGGACCACGACACCCGTGTCCAAACCTCCGCTGCTTCTCCCGCCCGTCAAAGTCAAAGAGGAGCGGAAAGAGGAGCCGGAGCACATCCCCATCACCCTGCCTCCCCCGGCGCCCAACCACAGCTTCGACCGCCCCAACAGCCACCCGCACCTCCATCGTTCCGGGACCCCGTCCTCCTCCTCTCTGTCTCTGACGCCCACGCCGGGCGTCCCCCTCATGCCGCCCGCTCCGAACCCTCCTCCCCACCAACACCTCTCCCTGCTGGACCGCTCCCGGGCCATCGAAGCGTATCTGGGGAGCACGGGCGCCGCAGGATTAGTGATGGGTCCGGGAGGAGACCGATTCCACCACGGTCCGGGCCAGGGGCCGTCACAGGGGCCGCACAGCTTCACGTGGGACCCCTGGAGGGAGCTGGCGGCGCAGCAGCAACATCAACATCGGCGGGAGGCTTTGGCGCTCCGGTCCGACCCTCACCTCGCCCTGCGATCCGATCCGCACCTGGCCCGACTGCTCCAGCATCAGCGCCTTCTGGAGGCGGAGAGGGTCGCGGCCGTAGCGGCCGCAGCCGCCGCCGCCAACCCTCACCACCCTCCGACGTCTACCTCTTCTGCCTCCACCTCTGCTGTGCGCCAGGAGTTCGGCCTCATGGCGCATCACTTCGACCGCCCTCCTCACCTCGGGCCCCCGGGAGGAGGACTCATTGACGAGGAGCAGCGTGCCCAAATCCTGAGGGAAGACTTTGAGCGTGCTCGCTACTTCGGGATGCACCCGCACATCCCCGCCGGCGCTCACCTCTCAAGCCCCTCCCACGCTGCTGCCGCTGCTCACCTGGAGCAGCTCCACCCCGGCCTTCTCTCCCACTCGCTCCAGCACGGAGCCTCTCCGGCTTCGCAGCACCACGCCGGCCTCTTCGCCCGTCTCGGCCCGCTAAACCCGCACAGCGTGCCCAACGGCATCCTAGCAAAGACCCCCGCAGGCTTGGTGGGAGCTCTGGCGGTGGGTGCGCCGCCTCCGCTCATTCCGTCCATCACCAGCCGGTCGTCCACGCCGCCCCGTAGACTCGGTGGGCCGGGGGAGCTGGCGCTGTACAGCGCCCACAAAGACGGAGAGTCCAGATAGTACAGGGACAACACTGGAGGAGATCTGAAGGGAAATGTCAGGATCACTGTGCTGCTCTCAACCTGCCCCCCTTTTCCTCTTGCAGACTACTAAACCCTCCCGGTTACACAACCAAACCAGCTCCCCAAAGAAAGGGTAACCGTGGCCGTGGTTCCACTCGTCTTTTCAATGCGACTTTTGTCATCCGATCAGGACGTGTCAAGTCTGTCCGCTGCAGGGTCGGATCTCAGAGGTGTCCCGGCTCTCAGCGAGGTGTGGACAGCATGTGGGCACAATCCGGACAATTTATCAAACGTAGGTCTGCATAATGAGTGTTTGTATTTAGGCATGAGGCGATATGGAAATTTCATGTCATGATTACCCCTGGCCCCAAAATATCTGCGATTCACGATCTCATCAAAATATGCACAAAAACACACTGGAATTACTTTACCGTAACATTTTGTTTTGTTGTGACTTTTTTCTCAAAACATAAACTTTTTTTCTCTAAACATTACGACTGTTTTCTCAAAATATTCCAACTTTTTCTCCTGAAATATTATCACTTTCTTCTCATAAATTTCTGACTTTTTCTCGAAACTTTACGACTGTTTTCTTGAAAAATTAAGACTTTCTTTCTCGAAACATTAAAACTTTTTTTTAAAAACATTAAGACTTTTTTCTCGACTGTTATCTCAAAATATTCCAACTTTTTCTCTTGAAATATTATGACTTCTCATGAACTTGTGACTTTTTCCCGAAACGTTACAACTTTTTCCTCTAAACAAACAATACCATTTTTTTTCTTGAAAAATTACAACTTTGTTTTCGAAACATAAAGACTTTTGTAAAGAAATGCTGAATGTGTCCGTACGCGTCGGCATATTTTGTACTTTCGTCACCTCTTCATTCAGACACATCCCATCATCTGTTTTCTTTTTTCAGCCTTCTGTGCAGAAACCACAGCAGACACTACGTTTGTTTACTACTGTGGTCATGGAAACGCTCTGATTATGTCGATATTGCTCCTGAGAGGACTGATGTTTGTGCGTAATAGCGGGACGCATGTTTGTGCCCGCTGGACCCGGCGTCGTCATTTCCGTACTTGCGTGGAACATGTTTCGGCCCTTACGTTATATCCGCACGGAAATATATCCGACCACTATCCACTATCCACACGTATATGCAGACACAGCTGATCCGGCGCATCTGATCACAAAAGTGGCGTTGAAAAGACGTGCGTAACCACGGCCACGTGACGACTGGAGGTGACGGAAGGGAGGGGAAATGCAAGACTCATCCGTGTGACTCGGAATATGCGCAATGGTTCTATCAGTGCAATTTAAAAGGTACATGGTTTCTGTGCATCCTTGGTGTATTTTTTTATTTTCTACTGGCTGTTTGTTATCACAGTTTGGAAAGCTGTTCGGAAGGAAGAGGCTTTTTCTTTCATTTGTCAGGTGAAATATGATCCATGCTTTTTCAGCAAGCCTTTTTTTCCGGGCGGATTGGAAATGACTTCCAGAGGGATGTACACTGTGAAAAAAACACGTCAAAGGGTTCATCCTCAGCTTGGTTAACTCATGGGATATTATTATTATTATTATTATTATTATAAAGCCTTCCTCTACATAAATTACATAAAGGTATTGTGGACGAGGGTCTTTAGAAATAACAGTGGTAAAAGTGGTGCTTTTCTGTTCATGTCTTTGTGTCTTCTTGTCATTGTGGAAAGACATCTGATAAGCATCGCACCTCCTGCTTTACCCAAAAATCTAACCCCTCAGCTTCACTTGGTAATGAGATTCAACCTTTTTGTTTTTGTTTTCAAAGGATGAATGGGCGAGATGAACTGTGCTACACTGTGTGAATGAACACGGTATTTCTTAGAGCTTCCTGTAACTGTTTCCCACTCTCCTCTTGACTATATGAGCAGGACCAGATTATAGTAGTCTAGAGAAATTGCCTTTGTAATTATTATTCTTAACATTAATTATCTTCTATAATAATAAATATATTCACTGTTATGTTATTTGTCTTTGTTTCGGGTATCAACCAGTACTCTCTCCCCCCCCCCCCAGGTAGTTTCAAAACATGCAGAAGACAAACGTTACAAAAAAAAAACTGTTTGTGAACATTAAGCCGTCTCCATTTGCAACCTCTTCACGGATCTCATCTACGACTTTATTATTCTGAGAGAGGGAGGTTTGCCTGTGTGTCATTGGTTGTGTGTTATATCCATTTTGGGACTATGGGAGCCTTGTACATTGAACTGTCGGAGTTGTTTCATCAATAAAAATAAGTTATATACATGGATAAAGTGGGACATCTGCTGAAGAACTGAGAAAAAAAATATAAGAACTTGTGTCAAAAAGACAACTAGACAGTGGGTATCCTGAGAGGGAAAAGACTGGGTCGATTATTTTAATATGACCATTTTATACCTTTCAAACCCCTCCCCTAGAGACCACAAAGATTAATTATTAAATGAATTGTTGTTTACTCTGTTGTGTGGGTCTTTTGTTCTCTTTTAAAGGTGAGACGCTGCAGGCAAAAACATTTTGTTCACTGTCTGGTCGTTTTTTGAGATTTGCACCTGCTTCGAATGTTATTGCATGATTTAATGCGCTGATAACATGCTTATCATCCTGATACATATGGGTCAGTAGGGGCCAGCTCCAGCGTTTTGAATGGGGCTGATCCCATGCGGGTTAGGTAGGTTTCTGTTTCACTTTAACAAAACATAAAAACATCTACATTTCACTGACTTTCATTAGGTGTAGGCACTGAAAACATGTCGGTAGGGTTAAAAAAAAAAATGGTTTGGATTCAAAATGATGTTAAAATGTTTCAACCGGGACGTGAAGCACCAACCGACCTCCTTACAGAGTCTGGATGCTTTTTATACGTCATCTTCCGCCATTGCTCCACTCACAATAGCCGTCAGTAGGCTGTCAGCCCATTCAATACACTGATAACCACCTTCTGGACCCCTGCTGACCCACATGTATCAGGATAATAAGCACTGATATCAGCACCTGAGATTTGGGGCTGTTTTGCTTCCACAACACGCAGGTTTTCTCCCTTTGAGACAGAGGTGGAGAAGGCTGCACCTGCGTGGCCTCTGCAGTTTAATGCGTGCACATTTAAAGTGGCTGCTTTATGAAATGAACGTGATGTGAGGGATTGTGTTTTCTGCAGAAGCCACTTGCTCTGTGCTGACTGTTCAATATAAAAAAGAACAAAAACAGAATTATAGTTTTGACACGTTTTCAACAAAGTTGGGGAACACCCTGATGTCTTCTTTCAGATCAGTAGAAAGAAAACATCCCAAAATACACATTTTAGGTGTTTATTTTACTACACTTTGTAGATTTCTCCTGAATTCACAAACTGTTAGAATTCAGGGTTCGTACAAAGTCTTAAAAGTCTGAAAAATGCCTAACCTACGTTTCTTTTAAATGTATTCAACACAATACAGAGTAGGCATGGGACAATTATCTTAACCAAAATAATTGTGATTCACAATATTATCCTGATAATCAACAAAATATGCTTAAAACTTAAAATGGCACTAAAACACACTGGGATCACACTGGGATTTTTTTTTCTCAGGAACTGGGATTTTTTTTCTGTAAACTTTACGTCTGCAGTAAAGTGCAGTCAGTTTGTGAGGAATTCACCACGATCAACTTACTGTGAGTGTTTTTTATCCAGGAGATGCTTATACTAATACCAATACACTTATTTTAACTTATATTCTTTTCTTGTCTGTACTTAATGATAAACACTTCTTTAATGGTAATATTACTTCGTCCATAATACACATACTTGATCAGCAACCATCCAATACTTTACCTCTCACAGCACTGATACAAAGTACAAGAAAAATAAATATATATTTAAAATAAAAAACATTTTTGTTCTGGGAATGTATGGAAATTAGCACATATTTCATAAGATAACGCCTCATTTGCACATTTAAACAAAAGTTCAGAAAACTTGTAATACAAAAAAAGAATTGTCTTAATGTAATTCATAATGATATGTAGGGTTTTTGTTTTTACCCTGCAGTATTAAGACGGCAACTATTGTTTTCATTACTGGTGTATCTGCCAATTATTTTCTTGGTTAATCGATTGGTGTATAAACTCAGAAAACTGTGAAAAATACTCAAATTGAGACAGAAAAAATAATTGCTTTGTCTGACTCAGTTTACTATGAGAGAAAACCAGCACATATTTACATTTTAGAAGTGAGATTTTGTCCTTTATATTTAAAAGATGGTGATTTATTTTCTGTCAGTCAACTCAGTTTTATACTTGATATCTCTGCTAAACTGTTTCTTCTCTGACACTTGAATCTATTTATCTATTATCCAAACTGTCATTAATAATCCTGATTTTAAAGGGAATCAGCAGGAAAGTACTCAACTTATTTTCTCTCGGCTTTATTTAAAGTACTGTACTTAAGTACAAGTTTGAGGTACTTGTACTTTATTGAGTCTTTTCATGCTACTTTATACCTCTACTGCACTACATTTATCTGACAGCTTTTCTTGCATACAAAACACAAGAGTTTATAGAATATGATGTTTTGTTGCCAATTAATTTTCTATCAATCAACGTTTGATTGATAGAAAATTAATTGCCAACTATTTTAATAATTTTTCAAGCAACAAAATGGAATGGTTCCAGATTTTCTGCTTTTCCTTTTATAATAATGTTAATGTATTAATAATAATGTTGATGTTTGGACAAAACAAACATTGTTAAGGTGTCACTTTGAGCTCTAATTGTGACAAACTATTTTCACAAACCAAACAATCAATAAATTAATGGTGAAAATAATCAGCAGATTAATAATGAAAATAATCATCAGTTCAAAATGGACTCCATCTCAACAAACTATAACAGTAAAATGTTGCTTTTACATTATTGCATGAGTAGCCTAATAATTATCTAATGATATAAAAGGATAATATTAGTATAACAGTCACAGGGAACATTTTTATACTTTTAATACTTTCACTACATTTATTAGACCACATACTTTTACTGAAGTAACATTTTCAGTTCAGGACTTGTACTTGTTTATTTACAGTAAGGTATTATATTTGTAAACATGTTTATTGATTTTATACATTTAACAAGTTATGCATACATATTAGGATTAGAACTCTATATATTAGAAAATATGGCTTTATATAGGCCTAAAATACAAAACAAAATCCACTTTTTTTAAAGAGTAAATAACTAAAAAAAAAAATTTTTTAATTAAAAGCTTTGCAATCAACAATTAAGACATAAAATAAAAAAGGAACATGAAATACAGTAAAAAAATAAAATAAAATAAAAAATAGTCACACATAAATTGACATATCTATATTGTATCATATAGACTATTATATTAAAATTCAATGAAAATATTCTTGGGAGAAAAAAAAACAGTCACACCGGTAGGCTATTAGTATTTTTTGAAGTAACATTTTCAATGCAGGACTTTTACTTGTTTCAAACAGTATTTTTACAGTGTGGTATTAGTACTTTTTTGTAAAAATGTGTTTATTTTATACATTTAACAAGTCATGCATACACATTAGAACTTTATATATTAGAAAATATGGCACTATATAGGCCTAAAAAGGAACATAAAACTAAAATACAGTCACACATGAATTAACATATCTATATTGTATCATAGCCTATTATATTATATTATATTAAAATTCAATGAAAATATTCTTGAGAGAACAAAAAACATGGTCACACATATAAGCTATTAGTAGGCTACTTTTACTGGAGTAACATTTTCAACACAAGACTTTTACTTAACAGAGTATTTTTACAGTGTGGTAGTACTTTTACTTGGATCTGAATACTCCTTCCAGCACTAATTGTCGCTTCATCATCATCATCATCATCATCATCATCATCTATTTGTCATTCAAGGATCAAACTACAAAAACTATTCTTATATTTGAATTTAATTAACTGAATGTGACCTTTTTACAATCGTATTATTAATAACTATCACACACATGTTGATATAATCCTAGATATTTGTATCATTTCAGCGTAAAGGTAGAAATAACCACATTAAATTGAAATATTTCATCAAGCTTGCTTCTGATAACGAACTACAATCAGAAACATCAACATTTCAAGTGGCGCGCTTGACGACATCTCGCGAGATTTCCCTGAGTTCTGTACTTTGTCAGCAGCAGCGGTCCTCCACCATTTCGCTGCGTAAAGTCTCCTCCCCGCGACCGCTACATTCTGCGCCGAAACCCAGTCTCTCCCGGTCCGTACTTTAACTTCTTCCCACAGACCTAGTGGTACCTCGTTGGGTACCGGGAGACAGTTTGGATTACTGGCATTACGGATTGAGTGCGATTTTACGCGGATGACGACTCCTTCAACGAGAATTTAGTAAAAGAAAATTGGTCGGAAATTTCAGGTAGGTGGGAACTTAAGATGGCGGCCTTGGAGAGGGAGGGGGGCAAGGAGGAAGTAATGGGGGGATTGAAGGGGGGCTCGGACTAACGAAAGGACACAATCAAACTGCATTTCACTTTGTAGTATTTTTTGGACATACTGCGTTGAAAGGTGCGACATTACATTTAAACCGGGACCGGATGCTGAAATAAAAAGCCACAACACCGAACAAAGTCCAATTTAAACCTAAAACGTTCCAACTAAAGCATCATTTCCTCAGCGTCGCTTGTAAAGAGCCAGCAGTGGGACCTTGCGGGTCCCCCTAAACCCCCCGTATAATCATTGCAAAATTTATATGGAACTTTATAACATTGTTTTTATTGGTCTTTTTGTATACTTACGTTGAAAGTAATATGTACGAGTGCTTTAAACTAAATAATTTAAACGTATTTATTTTCGTGGAAACAAGATTTGACCCCACGCAATGACGTCACGAGTGATTGTCCCCCTCTGTATCGTACATGCAGAACAGAAGCGGGTTTTAATGCGACTTTTCAGATGTCTTTTTTGTCTCACAGCGAAGTAACTTAATCAAATGTGTCGGCATAAACGGGCTTCTTTGCCGGCAGGAGCATTACATAACTGCGGGTGGGGATGATGGGGCGCCTGCGCATCAAATGAACGCACCCTTTACTAAACTCTTGCTAGTTAGCAGCAGGCTTTCCTTTTTAGTGCCACCCAAGCAGTGTTATTGTGGAAAGCTAACGTTAGCCAGCTAACCACACTAGCAAAACCCGGCTAGGCGTTAACATTTAACCACTTAAATGTGTAGCTTTTATGAAGATCACGATTCCCAGCTTGTGGTATTATTATTACCACTCTCAAATAGGAAGTCATCTTTTCATCTCATGCACGCGGCCAATGCACATATTTACTGAATAAAGATATAATTTCTGCAAGGTAGATACTCATCTACAAGTTCATACAGCTACAACTACCCACAATGAATCACATTTACATTCACGAGAGCATAAAAATGAATGACTGGAGAGGCCCGCGCGCTTGGTCACCGGCTTTTAGCTTGAGAGCGCGTGCTGCAGAATTCCTAACATCTTCCTGTGGGCGACTGCAGCAAATGCAACTTGGAGCTAGCTGCTAACGGAGCTGCTCGTTTTTAAGGCAGCTTCACTGTGTTTTTATTACTGCTGCAAGATGCAGCAGCTAAAACACAGCCAAAATATACCAACTACAGTCCTAGCAGCTGGCTAGCCTATAAGCTATCTGAGTGTTGATGCTGCTCTCGTGACGTGACATGTTACCCATCGTCCCACACATTGTGTTATTTATGTTTGCTGAATGCATTTCATGAATTCTAGCATTAGCTGCTTTATTAGCTACTATCAAAACAAAAATATAAAAGTCAATTGCAATATTATATAAAGTCAAAGATCTCCTAAATCAACCATTACTATACACACTGCACTGTTCCTTCATACTCCCATACATTATCTAGCCTACATTGTGGACGTGTGGGGTTAATACATACAAAACAAAGCTAGATCCAGTCTTCATCCTTCAAAAAAGAGCTATAATAATTGCAAATAATTCCACATACAGAGAGCCAACAAACCCACTCTTCATCAAACTAAAAGCACTAAAATGTAAGGACCTGGTTGACTTAAAATCTATTCAAATCATGTACAGAGTTAAAAAATAAGCAGTTACCAAACAATATCCAAAAGTTGTTTCAAATGAGGGAAAGTAATCATGATCTCAGAGGAATATATACAGTATATGTTTAAAAACATTATATCACAGTAAAGGGAGTTAATCTCTGGAGCAACTGTAGTGAAGAAATGAAACAATGTAGAATATTAAGTAAGTTTAAACAAATCTTTAAATATAACACTGAACATATATAAGAAGGATGAATAGAGAGGTGGACTGGAATAATATCATTTGGCATAGGATGATATGTCAATGTCTTTGACATGTGTTGTTTTTGTTTACTGTCATTGTTTCTATGCTATGTTTTTGCTTTTGAAACATTTGATTTATGAGATATAAGACGGGGTAGGACTAGAAAAGTTCTCTACTTCATCCTACGCCCTTTTCGAGCATTGTTTGTGATGTTTACAGAAAGTTTGCTTACTATTTGTTGCTATTTCTGTTTCGTTTGTTGCCTGTATGTGTGTGTGTATGTGTGTGTGTGTATATATATATATATATATATATATATATATTTTTTTTTTTTCTTTTTACATGTTTGAAATAAATATATCTATATCTAAATATATAATATCTATATCTAGCACAATGTTTACTTCTGAAGTGGAGAATATATGCAGTTGCTCATTTGATTTAAATAGTAAAATTGTCATTCGTTTCTATTTCTGCTTCTTCAGAATATGTGGAGGGGACCCTAATTTCAGCATCCTGGAAGTAGAAAGCACAGAAGATCTGTGTCTCACACCACAGACAGGTGAGAAGTTGTTGCTTTGCACGCACATTTTTTTGCTGATGGTCATTCTTTTCTTAGATTTCTTTTTGTAGAAAGTAGTCAACCTAATGCTGAATTATTCCATCTCATGAAAGGCTCATTGTATGGGTGGAATATGGTCTCAAAGAGTACATATTTTCTTTCATAACCCTTTTTATTTAAGCCTCATTGAGGTTTCCCTCATTTGCAATGGTGAAATACACAGATTTAAATGAATCAAAAGAGGACAATACTCTAATGTGAAAACAATTGCATACCAAGGCTCAACATTAAAGCTTGTCCACTTAAAAATAAATGTACCTGCCCCAACAGACAAGATAAGTCGTAAACAAAAAAATACTGTGCATCGTCACGATATGTGCCACTCAACAGCTGTTTAGTTAAATGTTTATACAGAATACCTTGTATTTTGATGCTTGTTGTCTATTTGTGGTGTTACGTGTTGCTTGGAGCGACCAAAAAGGGCAGCGAAAGACCCGTATTTCAACAATAATTTCTCACATTTGATATACCAAGCGAAACTGACATTATATTGCACATTATATGAAAACCAAAAATTTGAAGTTATTCTACTGTACTGTTTTTATTTTAAAAATGGAGCTCAATAGTTAAAATATCATCAAATTATCTTTATCTTTGACTTATCATAAAAATCTTTCCTCAGCTGAAATTTCCAAATGACTCCTGTTCAGGTTTACGATGTCCATGTCTAATTTCATGTGATTTTACTGTACAGTCTTTGAGAAAGTTAAAAGTGAAAGTCAGTTTTTCTGACAGATCAAAGATGATTATTTGGTGATATTTTTTAATAAACAAACAGTACAGTAGAGTAACTTCAAATTGTATTAACTTACTAAATGTATTAACTAAAACTTGTCACTTGCACAAAAAGTAAAGGCAGAGTTTCAAAATTCAGAATAAACCCATTGGACTTGGAGCATACGACAGATTGAGTTTGGTACGGTCCTGTGGTCCAGTGGTCCAGTGGTCCAGTACAGCCTGGATGTTATATAGGGTGGTGAAAGTCCAATAGATCCAGGTGTTTATCATGCCTCTGTGCCAGAGAGGACCAGACAGCTTTGTTATACAGAATGCAATAGTGAGTGTCATAGGGATCTCCGGTGATGAATCTGAGGGCAGAATGATAGACTGGGGTTTGAGAGTGGAAGCAGCAGCATGTCTGATCGAGGACTGATAGAAAGGCTCAACTATAGTCTCAACTATACTTTCCCTACAATTCAAGGGGATCTGTTTCTGTACAAGTTTTTGCCACAGTTTGGTGATGGTATTTTCAATATGATGCTTAAATGTAAATGATTCATCAAGCCAAATACCTAGATATTTATACTCTGTGACTACCATTTAGTGTAAATATAAAATGCAAGTCTCCCTCAGAAACAGTCCAAGGCACACTGTAGGGTTTGTGCAAAATTAAAATGCCTTTATTTTACATGATGTAGACCTATGTCGGTTGCAACGCGTTGGTCATTTTAAATACATATTGCCATGATGTAAAATAAAAGTATTTTAATTTTGCACAAACCCTACAGTGTGGCTTGGCTTGTCTTTGAAGGAGACATGCATTTTATATATTTTTTGAGACCATATTCCACCCATGCAATGAGCCCTTCACAATATGGAATAACCACAGTACACCTGAAGTATCCAAAGAGCACCTGTATGTGATCACCACAAAGACACAGCAGCGCTGATTGTTTTGACGTACATGTGCCATGCCTTTTGTCTTTTTTAAGATAGTGAGGCTAGTAGGCAGTGAGGAGAATACAATGTCCTGTACTTGAATTAAAAATAATAATAACAGCAACAGCACAGTGACTACGTTTACATGCACAAAATATTCAGTTTTTTGCCTATATTCCCGAAAAGACAATATTCCCACTAAGCTATTTACATGGCTAATGAAAATTAATATTCCACTAATATTCCTGTTTACATGCAGCCGTACGAAATAAGATTTTTTTCTACGTTTGCCACCGGTGGTGGACTGTTAAATGTTAGACCGTGCGAACACAGCCTCCCTTCAACCACCTTCTTCAAAAGATCGCCATTACGATATTTGCACATATCCAAAAACATGTTGATATCCAAGTCTTCCATAATGTTTAAAAGTAGGTGTGTTTCTCCTTCCTACCAGAAATGTGGGCTTTTTTTGAGCATCTCTACCCCAGTCTTGAAAACTGTTGCTTTGTGTACAACAACCATAGCAACGCACAGAGCTGACTGTAAACAGGCAAGATGCTGTAAACTATTGCAAACTGCGGTAGAAACTTCAATTGAGACTAGGGCTCCACAATAACTAAAGAGAGGATCTGTAGAAAACTGCTCTTTAAAAT